>JBANRG010000131.1:0-99853 GCA_037954225.1 Stygiomarasmius scandens | reverse complement strand
TCGTCACCCTCGTCTTCATACTCGTCTTCATACTCGTCGGCATCTCCAGGGTCGACATGAACATGGGGGCGACGACGTTGGTTTGGTGGTTGAAAGCGTCGAAATGGTTTGAGATGGCCGTCATCTTCATACTCGTCTTCAAGGCCCATTTCACCGTCGCTACTCTCGAGATAGTGTTGCTGAGTTTCCGCCCCAATAAAAAGCTTGTCGGAATGAAGGCGAGATGGTTCTGCTCGACGTACTGGCGATGAAAAAGGAGTTGGTTCTGGGTGCATACGTAGCTGCTGCTGCTCCTCCTCGTCCGAAAATACAAACGGGGGACGCCCCTCCTCAAAGAACTCAGGTGGACAAGAAGGTGAACGGCCTGAGGACAGAGATGGATTAGTCTTCTTTGGATTCTCAGCCTCGCTTTCGTCGGTAAGCGAACTTTGTTGTTTCCGCCATTGTTTGGAGTTTAAAACAGAAGTTAAAGTGCGGCCATCAGAGCACTTTACGAGGGCTACATTCTTTTGATTCTCGGGCGATAGATTTTTTTCCGCTATGAATATGTTATGTTACGCGTCCATCGACTAAGGTTATAGAAGACACTCACCTTCGCTCCATGAAACAACTCGTAACGCTTTGCTGGTGATATGCTCTGGAGGCGTGGGGTTTGAATCCTTTCTTGCCCAAGCATCCTTTAACCACAACAACTCTTCAATGCGAGCAGCAGTCAAAGAGCTTGGTCCACCTGTCTTCCGTACGGCGTGGTTAACATCTTTTAATCCCGCGCCTGGAGCCGCTATGTCTTCAGGCCAGTTCAAGATGCGGATTTGATGTTTGTATGCGTAGTCTGAGAAATTTTTCCAGGGAAACCTGGCTGGATGCTTTATACCGAGTGTACCTGGCCCAAAGTTTCCATGAGCAAGAAGACCGTTTACGAAGACGTGAAACCCACCTATGTCGTGAAGCAAAATCTTGGGGACAAGAGCACGCTCACGGTCCCGGTCATTGCCTACCTCTGCAGCAGCAACCACAAGTGACTTGAGCTCAGCACTGACAGCAGAACCAATCTGGGCTTTGATGTGTTCGCCACCCAATAAGATACCAACGTCATGGAGTTGCGAAGTGATTTGCGAGGGGAAGGCCACTTTCATGTTTTCGTACTCCTTGCCCCACCCAGATATCATACTATGGTGACCTGTGGGATCTACAATAAAGGCATATACCCAGATACCTCGGTTCAGAGTAGCCTGTTTAGCCTGAATGGAAAAGGCAGTTTCAGTAAACTTCACCCGAATTGCGATACAGGTACCTACCACGTCACTAATTATTTTGGCGACAGCTCGCACATCGTGTTTCGTGGGTCCCTTGGTCATCTTGGGATCGTTGCTATACCGGCTGGAGTGCCATTGCCTGAGGCTGGCGAATTCCTCTTCGACTTTCGCAGGATCGTTCCAGTGCTCACCGAGTTGTGCGCGGCGAAGTTCCTGCCATTGTTGGCTGAGATATTGGCCAGGATTCACTGTAAAACATTGTGAGGAAATTTATAGAGCTACAATGATGACGACGTACCAGACTCGGGAATCTTCTTGTTTTTACCATCTTCAGCAACGTACCACTTTTGAAAGATATTGAACAGGTTGGGGTCCCTGGAGGCAATGGTAACATCTCCTGCTATTTTGTAAGCTGATTGGAGGGAATGGTTGAAACGTTGAGCAACAGCCTCCATTCTCTCCTCGTAGTCAGCCCTAATCTTCCAGATTTCGGCTTTCATCACTGCCGGAACACGTCCCGATCCATCTTCGTCCTCTGACTCGTCAGACGATTGCTCAACGTCTTTGGTGGACTCCTTGTTTTGAGCAGATGCTGGGACCTTTTTGTTTGCATTACGAGATCTTGGGCGTTTGAGCCTTCCGTCGAGTCCAACGTATGGACGTTTCACGAGAAGTGGGGGATCGTCCTCTTCTGACTCCTCAGAGCTAGAGTCCGACTCCTCGTCAGAAGCAGAGTCATCAGTAGTCTCAACCGTTTCTCCGTTCTTCTCCCTGATCCTGCGCGTGCGTTCCTTCCTCTTCCTTGCCAGTTCCCTCTCTCGTTCCCTCTCTGCTCCCCAATCAGAGGAACCATCATCGTAATCATCCATATCGTGACCTTCAACAGGCGGTAAGTGATAATTGACAGCGTTTCGCTGACGCGCTGAACGGCGACCACCAAGGAGGGAAGGCACTAGCTTTTCGAAGGCTTCCTGTACCTCGTCCAATGACTGGCCAGGTTCTGCGGTAGCAGATGTGATGGCGGTATGCCAATCAGAAGACAATTCGCCCAGAAGCGCCCGGAGTTCCTCAGTAATCTCGTCAACGCGCATAGAAGACATGATATATTGCCGAAGAGTCTCCACCGCAATCTCCTGAGGTGTAGGGGGTAGATGACCGGTAGGATGAGGTAAGAGACCACCGAGTAGAGAAGGAACCCGTTCTTCAAGGGCCTTGCGCACTTCTTCAACTGTCTGGTCGGGCTCGCGAGTTGCATCTGCAATAGCTTCGTACCAATCCGAGGACAACTTTCCCAAGATGCCTTCAAGCTTCTCGATAATGTCATCCATGCCCATAGAAGAAGTGACATAGGCTCGGAGAGCCTCCACTGCTTGTTCCTGGCGTGTAGGAGACTGTGCTGGTCCAGGAGTACGAGAACGAGTAGGTGGTGCGTCCGGGAGAGAGATGGGATGAGAACCTGGGGTAAAAGAAGGTTCTGAAGCGCAACCTCCCCATTCCGATCCATCGCCAGAGTCTCCATCGTCGTTAGAAGGGTCAGGGAGATGTTGATCGAGTTTACTTGCGACTTTTTTCGCCCGGGCTTCAACCTCTTCACGCTCCAGATCAGCGTATGTAACATCTAGCATGTCAAGAGGTTCAAAAGGTTCCAGGTGAGCGGGAGAAGTGACTACGCTGGGAGAGGGATGAGGTGTTGATGAACGAGTGGAAGGTGGTGGCGGAGAATTATGCGGAGCTGTAGGAGCAGAATGAAGATATTTAGATACGACATATGCAGAAGAGTAGGATAACATACTGAGTACTTCACCCTGAACCTGCTGTTCAGACGAGACAAAAGGTAGAGCTTTGGAAGGGGAGTGTGCAATCTCGACGAATGGGACCCGAACCTGTTTTTTGGAACGCTCTTCAGGTCTTGGTGCAGAAGATATGGACGGTAGAGCTTTGGAGGGGGAGTATGCAATCTCGACGAACGGGACTTTAATAGTCTTCTTCTGCACGGTTCGGCCTTTCGGTGCTGGTTTTGGGTGCTCTGAAGAAGGATTGGCCTTGGTATGCGAACGAGTTCTAGCTGCAGGAGCCGACAAGGGTTCGTTATCTTCGATTCCTTTTGCACGAGTGTTGACCATGTTCAGCGTGAAAGAACGAGCAACCTGACAGACCTCAAGATCAACAGAAAAATCACGAAACAGTTTGTGTTGATTTTTACCTTATGGGGAGTTTGTTTCCCAGCCTTGTAGTAAAGCAAAGGTGTCTCTCTCCCTCTATGGAGATTCCTGTATATCCTCTCGCTCGCTATCCAACCTCGGAACAGATAGCGAACAATCCGTGCAGGCGCCTCAATAATTTACCCATCTACATAGACCCAACGATTAACTCCGACTTGCGCCGCATCCTTCAGACCATTATCATCCATATTCCCCGTCTTCAACAACTCCATCTCTGCCCAGAATGGAAAACTCGGGGAATTTTATATCACAACCTGAGTATGGAAGGTCACAAATTAGATATCGAGGTAGAATGTTGGTTTTGCCAGGCTCACCGTCGCTACCCGGGACTTACGGAGACAGAACGACATGCTCTACGAGCATTATCTTCCGAGTATGAAGCTTGGGAGCACGAAATTAGTGAGTTCCTCTCGCTTCTCGTGAGTATGAAAACTAACCTTTACAATTGAGACTTTCCTCAACGTCCGAGAGCCGTTTTATATGCTCTACCGAGAACCAGCGATGGTCCACCTCCGTATTCTCCTTCTCCACCATCCTCTGATCCACCACGCTATTCTCCTTCGGTCTTGCCTGGTCAATAACCATTTTGTTCGCGAATCTGTGTCGAATACAGGCACCGATGTCAATTGACTGGCGGATACACATCATAGTTTAAGGTCGTTGCGGACCCGTTCATTATTCGTTCGCTTTTTTCATTATGGACTAGCGTGTACACTAGTTTTTGGCCTTTGAGATATAGTCTCGGTGTTCGGTGACACGCAATCTTATCTGAATTACTTATCTTTTGATCAAATAAGTCTTATCACAAAATTATCTAATCGCTAATCTAATCAAATTGAGATAACGGACAGTGTTTTGTCTCCTTGTCCTGTCTCCTTGTCCGCTCTTCTCTATGCCGTGGGCAGCCTCTTATAATGAATGAAGATGAGTGATAGAGTAGATGAAAGAGAGCAAGAAGCTCACGTATTTCACAGCATCCTCGTCCCTGATTGTCCTCCCCTGACCATAACATTTACCAACGCCTTAAACGCCATTGAAAGTCCACCCTGAATCTGTTCTTCACAATTTAGTAGCGAAAGACAGAAAATGTAGAGATGGCGCACCTTATAAGACCTAATATCCCTCAAGTGAACCGCCAAACAGAAGCAAAGAGCAAAGAAACGTTGGGAATCCATATCTCTTGCGGAGAATCTCTACGTTTCAGGTTATTCGTTAAAGAGCGCAAGTCTGAAGGCGCAGATATAACGCACCTGATATCCTTCTCCTTAAGCGAAGACAATAGGGCCGCCAAACGGAAGCGACGAAAGCCTGGGCGGTACGCCATCTATATTTATTTTGATGGTTTAGGACGACCCCTTGGGGTTTTTCTAACTGTAGACACTTATATATTACTATACAACATGTAAACTACGTATTCTTACGGTATTACGACCAGCTCACCATCGCAGACGTTGCAGACGATGAGAGTAAGAAGCAAGAACAGAAGCTTACGTGCCTGAGTCAGCGATTTGGTGTTGTGCCTGCGCGTCGGCGCTGCAGGCTGCCATGGACGGACCAATCACATGATCAGGTGATTGGTCCGTCCATGGCAGCCTGCAGCGCCGACGCGCAGGCACAACACCAAATCGCTGACTCAGGCACCGCGTCTACCGTGCTTGCTCTCACCCCTCATCATCGCCGCCTGCTTCGTCAACAACGCCCGCCCTGGTGAGTATATAGTACCGATTAGTGTAGTATGAGTAGTATACTATATATATATTGATAATACGAGTGTTCTAAGAATATAGTAAGAGTAAAACAGCCTCAAGGGCTAAAAAAGAAAGATAGAACTACGTTATGTCTTCTGCGACGTTACAGAGGACATGAGAACTGATCAATGCCCTTTCTGCAGGTGGTGCACACTCAATGGTGTTCAGAAATCCGTTCCTTGACCTCCAAGCGTACGACAGCAGCGACGAAGAGGAGGAGCGGACGCCGAGCGTTGTCGACGACAGAGAGTCCACTCCAGGCGGTGATGATGAGGATGGAACCGGTGAGGAGAATGGGCCGTCAGGAGCCGGAGATGACGATGGAGATGCAGGCGGAGGTGCGTATGCTGCTACTCCTTAAGGAACTGCTTACAGATTTGGCGTATGCTGTGGCCAGACGCATGGGAGGATGAAGATGCACCCGAAGACGACTCGAGACTGACTGGAGCTGACTTCCTGGACCACTTGGAGAGACGCTATGACCCTCGCAACTTTCAAGCCAAGTCCCATTTCACTGTACCATCAGGCGACGATCTTCTCGACAAGTCGACGCTGCACAGGGACCTTCTCACAAAAGCGGTCCTTATGTCCGAAAGGAAAAAGCTATTCTGGAAAATCAAATGCAAGGTATGTGATTCCTTCAATGATATCCACCATGGTTGACATTCGATAGTCTGGCGAAGAAACGCAAGTCGTTTTTGATATCATGAACAATTTCCTCCCTTCGGATCAGTTGACAGCTCAGCGGTGCATAGACCATTTTGCTTCGAACCCAGATGGGGATGTGGACGATTTGTTAAACGCTTTGAAATCCGTACTTGCAGTCGAACATCTTCCGGAAACATTTAGATCACAGGTTGACCAAGTCGTTGCCCGAAAATTAGAGCGCTTTCATGAATCTCAACGCTTGGAGTCGGGCCTCGCAGATCCTATTACAGATTCTCCTCCCGAGCAAGCCTTTCAGTACCTGCTTTCGTTTACTCGGTCAGACTCGGCCACTATACCAGACGCTGAGGCCGAGTTGCAGAGAATACTTAAAGTGGATACTCTCCCGCAGTCTTGGTCAGTTGCCATCGGAAAAGCAGTAGTAGAGCCCGGTACAGATGTCGATGATGTTTTGGAAGCGTTATATGCTATGAAGAACGATCTGGTCCCGGCGAATCTGCAATCAGTTCCTCCTCGACAACCAACTCTATCAACGCCCAATCTTCCTCAGACCTCCGCACCTACATTTTTGCGAAATTCCAACGTCTATCACCTGTTCTCTGCTTTCTGCGTTCCGAGTGTCTCAGGAGCAGTGTATCTAGAAGCCTATCTAGGCGAAAACCCTCAAAACACCCCTATCATCGAGTTCCTACGTCAACACCCGGCTGTTCTGAGAGTCGGGAAGGTCCAGCTTGACCGATCGAGTGACCTATATCACCAGAAAGTGTGGCTGCAGTCGATACCAACGCTAGAAGTTGGTGACTTGCTTAACCTATCCATTCCTTCAATCAACCCCTTCACTTGGGTGAAAGTAACGCGAGGTCGGTACAAAAATGACGTTGGGCTTGTGATTCGTCGGGAAATATCGACTGCTCGTCGACGACTTGCAGTTCTACTCGTTCCACGGCTTGAAAAAGAGCATTCTCCGCCTCCTTCGCCTCCTCCCCGTCGCAATCATCCTTTGTTTCTTGTCCAACACGACAAAGAGCAGTCTCATCCTGTTCCACCTCCTTTGCCTCCTACAGATCCTACCCATTCTCTTGTTCGCCCCGAAAACACAACAGATCGTCCTGGCGGTCATGATGGCGAGACGAATAACTCTACGCAAATCCTTGGAAAACGCAAGCGGGTTGAACAAGCCTTCAAACCTCAGCGTTTATTCTCCAAGATGGAATGGCCTGAGGGTAAGGGTAAAGGTCGATTTGTTCAGCTTGCACCGAATACATATCGCATGGACGGGCATGAATACCACTACGATCTTTTGTTATCACATCTTCCTTACGCATCAGTGACCGATGTTGATGTTCGTATGGATACAATGACTCGACGTTTTTTCAGATCCAGTCAACATCCGTTATTAAAATCTGTTAACATGCCTATTCCCGGTAACTGGGTATTCTTCCAAAACGAGTCCGTTGAAGTGATCAGAAGTACTCCTTTGACGGAACGACAAGAGCTAGATCTCTCAATACCTCGGACTACCTATCGGAAGAGCGGTAGAATTGAGCAGATCGAGAGCGACCGCTGCCTAGTACACCTCGACGACTACGATGACGACGTTCCCGAAGAGTATACCCTTGAGGCTTACGGTATCAAGAACTTGAAGAAGAGAGATATCGAAGATACGGATATATGGGTCAGCCAGCTTAACTTGAGGAAGAAAATCTCTATAGGAGACCATGTAGAAGCTGTCGCAGGAGATTCCAAAGGGCGATTTGGGTTTGTCATCGGCAATTGGGACCAACAGATTGCAGTGGTTGAGATGTCGTCGGGATCGAAAGAAGTACGTGTTCCAATTGCAAGATTCAAGTCTTTCTTTCTAATACATGGTAGCCTTTCACTGTCGACATCAATTCTTGCCGCATCGTTCAGGCCAGGAACGACGTCACTATCCCCTGGCTCAACCAACACATCACGGTCATCCGGGGTCAATACCGAGGTCACACTGGAATCGTGGCTGATGTGTCTCCTCCGCCCATTAACGGTTATACAACAATTGATGTTAGACTTTGGGGTCGGGAGCATGTAGTACGCTTTCGCCATGATGATGTCGTCGAGACGTGGTCAGTCTCCCGATATTTAGTATATCTTCTTCAGCTAACCTACTGAATAGCACACGGAAACCACTCTATGAATCTTTTCCTCTACTTCCCCATCAACAAGGATTCCGGCAGGCGTCTTGGAGTATCGCTTACGCTCCTACCGTGATTCGACCAGCATTTGAGGGCGGTCGTGTTCTGGATGCTCAGGAATATCTGTTCCGTCAACAGCGACCACCTGAACCTTGGCTCAACAAATTTATCATGGTGATCAAGGGCGCTATCAAGAACCAAGGATATGTTAGAAGTGTGGAATTGTTTCACCGATATAAATCTGGGATGCGTGTTCTCGTCGAGTACGACTATATCTCCGCTGAACACGGGGCTAATCCGCGTCATTGGGTTGATTACAGCTGGATTCGGGATCCTGGGTAAGTTGACTGGTTAATTTTCAATCCGTCTTGAACGATTCTGATACAATTCCATTAGTACTGGTCTGCCTCTTCATACTCGCTATCCGTTGAGTCATCGTGACCAACGTTATTGGCGCCCACACCGTCTCGTTCGTGCAGTATCGGTGCCAGCACCTCACAGACCCCCTCCACCTGGCTTCAGGCCTATACCTCCCTCCTCTCACACAAATACCCCCATAGGCCCTACGATTTCGGGTGCTGACCCGTTTCATTGGTCTGTTGACACTCGTCTCGACGGGAAAGCGTTCCTTGCTTTCTATAAACCATTAGACCCATTGGCCAAGAGTGAGAAAGAGGTCATTGCCACACCCAACTCCACTCTTGGCTTTGTGTCCTGTACACTGAATGGACGTGAACATTGGAGAGCGCTACCCCAAGAAATTCTGCTCCCAGCGGACCCTGCTCACCCCATCAAGGCCCAGTACAACACGAAACCGCTACTTGTGGTGCGAGGGGAGTATACAGGAAAACACGTTCGGCAAATCTACTTCCAAGCGCAAAAAGGAGAACCTGAGCGGCTGATTACAGCTACTGTCTTCGAGCCATGGGGAGAACCTGAGGAAGACCGCAAAGACGAACATATTGTGGTACGGAGTGAAGACTGTGCAGTGGTGCCTAACGATCCGAACAAAGAGAAGTGGGCGGAGTTGATTAAGTCACTCAGGACGATAGCCAGCCGAAAGAGACAGCGTTAGTGTATTTCTACCTGCATATGATTTGTATTCATTAGTATATTGTAAAGAAACTCGTGTATTATGTAGTTGCTTTCTTTGCTTTGCTTTGCAGTTCTCAGATTGATACAGACAGGTGCACCGTGTATATACTTTTGTTATCGTAGAACGTAGCATCTATTACCCTTAATTCGCGCAATCTAAAAGCATGATCATATATTGTTTGATACAAGGGAGACAAAGATACTTCTCGTCCGCAATGACGTTAAACTAGCACAGAGAACGATTGTACTTGTCGGCATTACTCTGTCATTCACTGCAAGAAAGGCAGTGGTATTTCTCGTCCGCGATGACGTTAAAGTAGCGCAGAGAACGATTCTACCTGTTGGTATTGCTCTCTGTCAAAATATAAAGGTACGTACATTAGGAGCGAGGACTACCAACTAGGGTACTGACACATACGTTTTTCAAGTTCCGCGAGTTCTTGAATGGCCTTGTGGAACTCCTCACTGAGTTTGGTGCTTTGTTCCAAACCTGATCAACGGCCAAGGTCAGTGTATGCAATGAAGTATATACGATTGTTACTCACGTCTCAAGTGTGCCTTCAGGACCACCTCTTCTCTATCCCAGGCTGAAACACCAAGCAGGAAGTCCATGTCCTCGAAGTAGGTCATAGAACCGAAGTCTTTGTATAGACCACATGAACAGTTCAGCGTCACATTTCCGTCATGCTCGTCATCGCACAAAGCGAAGGCCATTTTGTGTCCTTTGTGAGCGGGTCCTACGTGGTCGACAAATCCGAAAACCGCATCTGCGAGCTTCGGGGCAGTCCTTGCGAAGATATGGATTTTGGCGACACAGCGAGTGTCCTTATGACAGAAATAGGGCACAGGGAGCATTGGCGGAGGGTGAAGGTCATCCACGGAGGATGTTGGAAGGTCAGCGCGACTCAAGATGTCCTTGACGGTCATTTTGGCGAGGTAATCGTCTGCGGAGGAAAAAGACATGGTGTGTTGTGTCGTGTCGGTGAGTCGTGGTTTAGATCAACAAAGTAAACGTGACAACGATGCTAATATCATTATCTCATTGGCGTACAAACAGTAACTAGGACATACGGAACACCTTCACTTTGCTACGGACGTAACTACTACACTCGACTCTAGTCTACAAGAATGGGGCAAGAACGACTGCCTTGCTTTCCGAGAACCCACGACATTGGTACTTCCAAGGACAACAGGATCTATCATCCCGCGAATAAGGAATTTGGCTCGGGGTTCTTCATTCGTCGGGATGAAATTGGCTATAGTATTCGGAGGCTGAGTAGATGTAGATTAGACTTTGCGAAAGGACCTCATGTTGGAAGAACTAGAAAGCGGGATACAGAGCAGTTCAAGTCACGTTTCTTTGTTTATTCGCTGTATACTTCGCCTGCATTTGTGGATCGCATCCCCAACGTTATGACTACCAGGCATCGCACCGCGAAATCTAAACCGCCCAATATATCTGCTGCAGCATACAGACCAACAGTCTTCGACCCCGCGCATAATCCTTCCCGAAACCCACCTCGACCCCTTGTTTTCCTTTCGGGAGGAAGATATCTGACTCAAAACGCTCAACTCCCCCGCATTCGTGGTCAAGTGGGTTTAAATGGTGATAGCCCCGCCGAGTTTGACAAAGAAGAGGTTGTGACTGCTGTACCGAATACGCAACACACCGACCGAGATCACGAAAGCGTGCCTCTGGAGCTTCACAACGAAGAGGTCTTGTTCTCCCCTTCAAAATCGACTCACAGGGCTAAGAGGGATCGTCAGTGGAAGAGATGGTTGAAAGAGGTGATCCCTTCGCTTGTTGAGCCTTATATGGAGCTGTTGGAAAGGACGGATAATCTGCGCTTGACTGCGGGCTTGCAATTATCAAGTCGTTGCTCGTGCGCTTTTGGACGTTATCTGTCTATTGCGATAATTCGATTCACAGGTGCGTTGACCCCGTTCTTAATGCCATGTTCAACGGCCTGAAGAGTATGTTCAGGTATCGAAAAGATTAATGTCTGGTTCTGCAGTGCATGCAGTCCTATATCCCCTCAGCTTGTTAAAAGTGGTCTTTTCCCTTGTGCACCATTCGCTCCGTCGCTAGCCGTCGACATATGTATGCTAGACTTTCTAGCGCGTCTTTTCCTTCGCATTTCCCCCAACGTTACAGCATGGTGCAGTGCACTTCAAGACTACCTACAACAACAAGGCTACTGGCTTCAAGGTCAGGATCCACTCCGCCGGCGATTTGGGAACTGCTTGTTGTGGTTCAACAGTCTCCAGGACGCTACTCGGGCTCATGTCAAGTCACAGTTAGAGCAAACCCGGTCAAGTTTATTACAGTTGCCCATTGTCAGTCCTTTGGAACCTTCTCCAGTTGATTCTATTCCCTCCGCCTCTATTCCCTCCGCCCACCAGAAGCGTAAACGCTCTGAGCCTTCTAGCCGTATACATACCTCAGACCAGCAACAATCCGAACCACCTCTCATTTACGGCCCTCCTCCTGTTCCTTCCCCGTCTACACGCATCAGTGCATATCTTAGGTCACGCTGCGCAATGTGCTTTGGAGGTACTTCACCTCCCAATGCCTTGGATCAGGAACAGGCTGGTCCTCATGTCCTCGTTACACTAGACGCATGCTTCACCCATAAACACAACAAGCAGAGCTACCGAGATCCCCCACGCCTTCACCCTGATACCATGTACCTTCCTGAAGTCGAGGTGAGGAAGTGGGAGACTATAGTCAACGATGCACGACCGCCCAAGCAAATAAAACGATCCAAACCAAACGAAGTTGATCCAGTTCAAGATGACCATTACGAGCACGGCATGCGAGTGCCTAAGTCCGCATTAGATGGCTGTCTAGGTAGCTTCACTGCAGCCCAAGAGACCATTACCAGCTCCTCCGGCGATAAGTTCGACAAAACAGCGGATGCGGGGATGTTCTGCCAACATGATGTCGCTCTGTTCATGGTCGCAATAGACTCTCCCGGAGAGAGACAGTACTACATGCTCGCACTCATCGCGGAGCTCTTTAAACACATCCCTGGTGATTGGAACGTTGGTATCCTGTACGACATTGGTTGTCAAACGGAACGGAGTTGTCGGAAGTGGGGTTTCCTGAAGGAGTATCTGAGGCGCATCATTTGGGGAGTTTCTGTCTTTCACGCCTATGGACACAATTGGCCGTGCCAGTTGATATATCATCCTCGCAAGCGGCGTTGGTTTGGACTTTGTGATGGTGAAGGTTGTGAACGTTGTTGGAGTTGTCTGCGACATTTAGTTGCCTACACTCGAGTGGTTGGCGTAAGTGTTTGTGTGCATGTTTCTCCTTAAAGGTCCTCTGCTTATAACAAACTCTTTCAGTTTTACCTACATCTATACACTAACGATACTCAATTACATTACCATAATGAGCAGACTCTATGGAATGCTGGAAAGTGGTTACAACGAAAAACACGCCAATGTGCTTCACGACGCTTGGCAGCTGAACAAGAATTGGCAGAATGTCAACAAGATTTGGCCTTTCTGCGAGTTCAATGGGATAACCAGGTTGTGGCGCAGACTCAGCCCCTACCAAGTATGCTCCTAATTCCATGGTTTGGCTTTTTATCGACTGATTGTTTGCTTTAGGGCAAAGACGTAACGCTGCTAAAGCCGCGGTTCAGGAGGTGTTGCGGCTGAATGAGGCGCTCGATGTTCTTGAAAAGAAAATTGCCGACCTGGAAAACATGATCATTTCTAGGGTAGCTGAGCGATATCAAACGGTGACTGCCTATGACGACCTTGCCAAAACGCGCAAAACTCGTGATGAGATACGGTCGAAGCTGGCACAGAAAGAGCGCTCTTTAGGGACCTCGGATAAGGACCAGCTGCGAAAATTGATGAACGACCCATATATCACGAAGCGTCTGAATGCTCTTGCAGTGAAGATGCGCCTTCGTCAAAAGCTTGAAGCTAGGAAATTCGCATTGACTCGGCTTGAGCGTTGCTTCCGCAAGCAACGTAGTGGTAGGTTGTGTTCTATCTCAAACATTCCTTTCTCTAACTCTTTTTAAGAACAGAAACTTCATAACCACACGCGGGATTCCGTCCAACGCCGTGATCCAAGTATATTGGGCCTAGCAACCAAATACAATAATCTCTGTGATGAGATTGATGATTTGATTCACCGAGGCAAGGCACCTGCCCACTCAGTCAGTCCGAGGAAAATCGACAAGTCCAGTCTATTCAACTTGGACACGGATGAGGACCTTTGGCAGGATATTGGACTGACGGATGGTGAGAATGATGTTCCACCGCCGTGGATGGTAGATGAGAAGGTGCGAAAAGGTATACGAGCTATGTTGGAACTTGATCGCTGTAAAGAAGAAGGTGCTCGTCTGCAGATACAGCGGCAGTCATTGCAGGAATGGTTCACGGAAGAGTGGAGAATTGTGATACGTGCATTGGAGGCAGCAGGTAAATTTAATTTTAAAACAGTTATCACTTGGTAACAGATGTATTTCAGATAATGCGGGTCTCAAACATCAGCTCAAACTTAAGAAAGATTATCTTTTAAGGCTTTGCGTCACCTGGGAACAGTCCTTGGTAGAACTCTCTGGTGATCATTCTTCATTTTGGGGACCATCTGCAGATGAACTAGCTGCAATGCGTAGGAACCTTCTTCTTGATGCAGTTGGGGATGATGATGATGATGATTTCGGTGGTGCATACCTTGAAGAGGTTGAAGTGGGACTAACAGAGCAATTAGATACTCGAGATGTTGCAGATAGCTATCGAGAAAGTGAAAATAGTGGTACTTGAGTATTATTTGTATTTTATCTTCAAAAATCATGCTTAAGGCTATTCTACCTATCTTAAAGTATTTGGGAGAGGACTTAGTGAGAAAAACGAAATGTGAGGTACTTGGTAAGAAAACTGAAAGTAAGGACTTAGTGAGGAGACCAAAACATGAGGAATTAGCAAAACAAAAGCCCTTCATCACTTGAGGTGCCAATCAAGTGATATCATCTAAGAGCCAGCAATCTGTATGCTTGTCTTGAGGCTTACTGTCATATTAGAAATTGTAGGAAAAATTCTGGTACCTCCCAGAAATACAGGAAGGTTTTGGGAGCTCCCGCAAAGATCCAGGAAGATCCCAGGATATATCTGGTAGCCTACCATAATCAGTGTAAAAGTCCCTGGTAGCTCCCACAAAATTGAGGGAGGTCCCTGGCAGTTCCCTGGCAGCTACCAGATTTTTTGGGGAACTCCCTGGTAACTATCAAGATTTTAGGGAGTTCCCTGGTAGCTACCAGGTTTTCAGGAAGTTTACTTGCAGCTACCAGAATTTTAGGGAGTTTCCTGGCAGCTACCAGAATCTCAGGGAGGTCCCTGGCAGCTACCAGAATCTCAGGGAGGTCCCTGGCAGCTACCAGAATCTCAGGGAGGTCCCTGGCAGCTACCAGGACCAGGTAGCTACCAGCATCCAAGACAGTTCCCAGTATCCATAGGCAAGTAATCCCAACAAGTTCAGTAAGATGATTAAAGTTTACAGACCAGGCAGGGTCACCATTGTCCTTCAAGGCCATCAAGCTGGCAAAAAAGTCGTCATTATCAAACAGGTTAACAAAGGCTCAAAAGCATGCCCATACCCCCATGCTATACTCACTGGTATCAAGAGGTACCCTAGAAAGGCCACCAGGTGTATGGGTCAGAAAAAGTTGGCAATGAGGAGCACAGTCAAGCCTTTTATCAGGGTCCCATGCTATAGTCACTGGTATAAAGAGGTACCATAGAAAGGTCACCAGGCATATGGGTCAGAAAAATTTGGCAGTGGAGAGCAAGGTCAAGCCTTTTATCAAGGTCCCATGCTATAGTTGAGAGGTGCCCTAGGTGCTGTTGCAAATGACACTTTCAACAGCCTACTCAACATGAGGATGCTAAAAAGAACATTAAGAAGCAGCTGAAGGAGAGATACACTATGCCATAGGTAAGGACAAGTGGTTCTTCCAACCTCTGAGGTTTTAAGTATCTATCATCTTTTCCTTGCCCTATTACCATATCATTGCCCCCCCAAGTATCTCCCTATGCAAATGAAGAGAGTCATGGTTTTGTGGTCATATTCAAAAACCCAAAACTGCATTTTCTTTTCAAGGAATAATTAGTAAGGTCTAAACAAAGAGTAAAATCAATACAGATTCCTGCCAAGTAGTATGCAGTACTTGCAATGGACATACAGCATTTACACAACATTAATAGTGCTAAAAATGCAAAGATGGACTCCTGATACCCTGTGACAGTGTGACAAATATGGCAGGTCCCTGGCAGATCCCATTGACATTTGGGAGTCCCCATCAGATGCATAACAGCATCTCCCAGACAGCTACCAGCTTAATACCATGGAAGACTGGGTACAGGTAGTCTCCCAGGTATTTACTACCTCTTAGGTATAAAAGTTGCAGGTATTAAGGTAACCTAAGTAGGTCTGTCTAGGGGGTTACCTGAGGTGATATAATAGCCTTCTCACCCACAATTCTCCAAATACAAGTGCTGGTGGTTTAGGTTGCGACAATCCCGCTTGGTAATCCAAGTACTCATCGTATCATGAGCACCCAGCACTGTCGATCGCGAAATGCTAGCAAGTGGAACCTTCTGGTCGATAGTCGTTTTGACGGACTATGAGTCCCCAGAGCGAGTTGGTGGAGGGAAGAGGGAATGATTGGTCCTCAATACATCCGCTCTCGTTGTAACAGGGGTGTCGACTCTTTCCGCTGGTAAATGTGGAGAAAGAGGTTGTCGATGTAACATTTAAGGTGTCCCTGTTATAGACTCGATAGGGGCGAAGGAACCAGCGACCGTTTGTCAAAGCCATTCGGGGCCCATAACCTAATGAGCAGCAAACCATGTTAACTGAGTGAAGGTTGAGCGACCCTCACCTTAGGGTATGTTCGTTGTATGGTGCGATATGATGATGTTGATGAGTTGTAGAACTCGAGTTATGGATGAGAATGTAAGTTGGAAACTTGTTATTTTAGACGCTATTCTACTACAGTATTTATACTCTACTAGACTAGCTACGTCATGTACATAGGGTGTAGGGTATGATGTCAGAATGACAACATAGTGGAGCCTATGTGAATGTATGATATCATAAATGATATCATGGTGGAGACGTTGTGAAGTATCAGTCAGCAGACTGTATACTATGACATCGTCATACATGTGTATGTACTAAATATACTAAGTAGAACGTTCTAGTACTACGGTAATTAAGTACATGAGTCCTAGCTATTAATGCTATTGGACTGTAACGTATCCGTATAATATGAGTAATATCTACGTATTTTACTAAGCTATTTCTATATACCGAGTCCTACGAAAATCGGAGTATTATGAATACTGATTGTCTAAGTGAGCGCTTTACTAGGCGCTTATCTAATCTACTTATCTAATCTATGATAAGATTGGTCATGCATATGAAGCTTCTAGAGCGTCACTTCAACAGAAGGAATACCACCGCCGAACGTTATAGAAGCGACTTCTACGAGACAAGTCAGGGGAAGCTATGGAAAGTATATGACGTGCAGTAAACTTGAAATTGTGGTCTGCAAGGTTCGACCAACTCCCAAATCGCAACCACACCTCAGGGCCTCAAGCTTCAAAGTGTGATGTGTGACGTGACGTGAACTTCTTAAGTAGTTAACCGCGACTACATCGTCTCGTCTTCTGGTCGTTGTCTTGTGTGTGCTCTCTTTATGTTTAGGTCATTCGCTGTCTTACAATATCTGGTTCTTTACGGAAGTTGGAACAGATGTTCGGATTTGCACAAATCATTTGATCGAAGATGTGCCTTTTCCAGTTTACTCTCTTGGCGCTGAAGCTCTGAAGCTAAAAATTGTGAAATACCATGATCATCTGATGGACGAAGTCCCTCTTCGTGTTCAAAATTATCTGCTCGAGGTATGTACTTTGCAGACCAAAAATCCTGGCAGCCTCGTGCCCCTGACTTACTAATTTCTCTACGGATATGTCCGCTCCCTTTGTTCAGTGGGTATAAATTTCACTTGCTCTACTTGAGGACACCACCTCTTCCAGATCCTCTTCCCATACTTTAGTACGTTCTTTTCTCATTTAGTCGCTATTACTCCTGAAGCCTCGTTTTTAGCCTCCTTTGTCAGACTCATCATGTTAACTGGTGCTGCATTCTTTGTCCTCTTGCCTTTTGCCATCATTGGAGTGGTCGGCCTTACGAAGGGATACATTACCGTTGATGATCTCAAACTTACGTGGCAACAGCTTGTGGAAGATAGTCATTGTAGCTAGTACGTCTCAGTGTTACATCCATACCTTCCATCCGGATCCGCTTTGTCCGACTTATTTTCCCACACTTCATTTAATCCCTATTCCGCTCGGATCCGCTCTGTCCGAAATATTTTCTCACACTATTTAGCATCCTTTATTATCCGCTCGGATCCGCTGCATCCGAAAATATTTTCCCACGCTTCATTCCTTCATTATCGCTTCCTCACGGATCCATTGGATCCGCATTTTCCACACTTCCGATTTCTTCCGACTTCTCATATTCCTTCCGCATCGCTGTTCCGTATGTTCCGCTTTCGCATCCACATGTTTTACTCGTTTCTCCTCATGACCTTTTCTCATGATTTATGTGCTGCACACATTTCTCCTTCTATCATTTTATTCCCTTGCTATTGTCTTTCTCTACAACGTGTTTTATTCTGGTCCATCCCGGATCCGTAGTATAAAAGCTAGATACTTTTTTGTATGTAGCTTAAGTCAAAAATCAACTAAGCTGGTCTTTATTCTCTTGTGTTCATTTTGAGCCAACGCAAACGTCGATCCGGTTCCGGCCCGGTAAATACTCAGACTTCGTCCTCTCATTTCTTATTTCATAGGATCCGCTTCGGATCTGATATTTCTAATTTTAGTGTTTCCGAGACTTCTGCCCAGGCTCTGGAGCTCCAGAACTCTCTCTCCTAGCTTCGGACTTGCCCGGACTTAACACTCAGTGTCTTTATCTCTCCTTATGCAGGTACTAATCACTTTCTTTCAGTGTTGCACATACCACCATGTACACCGCCATCGAAGACTCGAAATACTTCTATACATGCCTCTCTGAGTCCATGTCGAACTTTCACGATTGCTTGTATGTCTTGTTTCATAATTACTGTTACATCTGCTGACGAGTAGTTTTCCAGTATCGCTTGCCTTGGAGACGCTACAGGATACACAGCCCTTGGATTTTTGAGCGGATTCATTTCAGCATGTCTTTTCTTCACCTCTCTTTTTGCATTCTTCAGTGCTATGGTCGATTGAAGCACACTGGCTTGTTCTTATGTGTTTTTTGTTATAAACAATTTGTATTAAGCGTTGAATAGAACACTGTTCGTTTCCTTAATACCAGAGGCATTAGACAATGGATTGTAGAGCGGTTTTCGTCGTGTACCCATTAGGAATGAGAATTACTTCCTGCTTTTCCGAATTGTCACTTTCAGACTGACAATCTAGGGAAGTCACTAGTCACTGCTTGCTTAGCTAGGGTCTGTACGTTGACAGGCATCGCAGGGCATAGAAATGCAGGCGCTTCCGCTTCGCTGCAAAGCTCGTGATGGCGTAAGTAGGTCAATTCCAAGAAGGCACCTTATCTTTCGTTCCCATGTTACCTAGAGATGCCTTGTTTTTGTCTCGACCACGTACCGGGACAGCAGCACATGCATGACATCTTTCTCATTCAAGGACTCAGCACAAGAAGAAAATACTCCCACTCTGAAGCACAATATTTCCTGTTTTGTTTCATTGCAATTCGAACTAGTGGACAGAGAAAGTGTTCCCTCCATTGCAGATACACCACTACAATCGATCGTCACCGACTCACTTCCTGGCTGATACCTCAATGTCTAGCCACAGCGATTTGAAGACTAATGCCTTGGATACAGTCCTTAGTTGGTAGTACTGAATAGTCACATGGCCTTTCTTAGAGTCGCTGCATTGGAAATGAAGGGTCGATGGGGTCAAAGCTATTGTATGAGGGCATAAAATTACATTGCAAGTAGATGGAACAAGAGAAAAACAGTAAATGGTAACTAGAGTTTCATGGTGCTGAGTGGCCACTGCCGGTATTAAAACGACGGATGAGAGGTGTAGAAAAGAAATAAGTAGAAATATGAAAGTTGTCGTGAAAATAGAGGTTGTACTCTAGCTAGGTGTTTGTTGTAGTGGAAGAAATAGTACCAGGACGTCCGTTTTGCATGCTCTCCCTGAGTGGCCTTCGATCGCAAGGCTTCAAGCTTGGCGTGAGATTTGATATACTTGAGTGCAAAATCATCAGAAGCCCAGCTGTCCTTGTAACTCTTGAGGACCGCGTATTTTTCAGCCATCTGGTTTGCCATATGATCAGTATACATGATTTAGTATTCAGTCAAAGACACACCTTCGCACGAACGGCATCCAAGTCTGGCTGCAGAGAAAACGGGATGTTAACGTCTCTGACGACATCCTTGGTGTATTTCT
This sequence comes from Stygiomarasmius scandens, assembly GCA_037954225.1. Taxonomy (NCBI): domain Eukaryota; kingdom Fungi; phylum Basidiomycota; class Agaricomycetes; order Agaricales; family Campanellaceae; genus Stygiomarasmius; species Stygiomarasmius scandens. The sequence goes on along the minus strand of JBANRG010000131.1, from coordinate 80,195 downwards.
AAACATTCATGTGAGTGGTTGCTGAATGCGGAGGGATATTGATAGACCGTTAGACGTACCTGATCCTCTGAATACAATTCTTCTTCCCAGTCCAACACCTTTTCAATATGGCGCCACTTTGGTTCAAAGGCTATTCAAGCAAAGGAGATGGTCAACCATGTCAGACATTGAAACGCAAGTTATTCATTCCCAGAAAGTGTCAAGAAGATAGTATGCGGTTGTGACACCTAGCGCTCGTCTATTCAAGTACATGGCTTCTTTACGTTACATAGTACGTATAGCTTCTTTACTTGCTTCTTGCCCACCTTCTCACACCAAATTCTTTGCTTTGGGATCGTCTGAGATCAGTTACATTCTCGGATGCTGTCTTTGTTGCTGGCTGTGGTATGTATGTGTATTTTTCCTCTTCCCTTATTCCCACTTTCAAGTACTACACGACGGAGTGACGGTTTGGGATCTGAAAACGCGTCTCTATTCCTCCTGTTCCTAAAGACTATACAGATTCTAGGAACGTCTTCTTCTGCTCAGGACGGCTTTTTTCCAGGGTATCAGCATGTTTTGATAATCTGTAACATGTCTCTGTAACATGTCTGGCAAATTGTTACTTTGGGCAGATTTCATTTTCATTTTTTTTTTTCTTTGCAGACCTTCATATCCGCAAATAGAGTTGCAGATCAGAACGCTGCTCATCCGGTCACGTCTATTCATGTAGCTGAGTCAAGGGTCGCCGAGGGACAGCTTGGTCGCTTTGTCACGTTGACGGAGGATCGTTTCGTCGCCAGCTAGGCTGTGACAGAAATTTGCAAAATCAACATGCTTCTGCGTCACATCTAATTCAAATAATGTTTATGCGTTTGCCAAGTGTGAAGGGAGGACCCCGGATTATCCCTATAGAGGTTGAAGGACAAAATCGCAACAGCGAGAGATTTTTGTCCGAACTTTCTTTGGCCTGATTTTGACCCATCATGTCCAAATTCGGAAAAATTTCAGCGATTCGTCCGAACTTTTCATTCAACATATGCGTCGATACTGTACAAAAAGGCTCCTCTGAGATAAAGTACAGTACAGATTCAAATAATGTTTATGCGTTTGCCAAGTGTGAAGGGTACTTGTAAGTCCAACATTTCAAATGCTGGCTGCTTCTCGAGTATGGAGACTGAAGACGGGACTTCTGATTGATTATGGGTCAAGAAGCACGGACCAAAAGAGATGTACGTTCTTGATTCCACTTACATGCCCTGTCTAACTTTTCACAGGTCCGTTACTGTCGATGAATCACGCGACTTTTCATCGCTTGGACGGGCAAGCACGCTGAAGCATATTGTCTTAGCGACTCGCAATACCTCTGCACATGCTATGAAGAAATTTCTCTACGCGATGTTAACGAGCAGGTAGTCCTCGGTGAGGATGGCGCAGTACTGGTTGTTGGCACAGATGACTCCTGCACTGAAATCTTCGATGTATTATCTGATAGGCATATCGAATCCCTTGCCTATCGACGGAGATCTTTGGTACAGTATATTGCGGTATGTCAAAATCTCTTTCAGTTTGTTGACGTCTCTGACTTGATATCAAAGACCTACACTCTCGCCAGTTCTTATCTCGTTGCTATTGCTGGTTCTACCTGTGATGAGCCTTCCGATGCTGTTATCTTTAGAAAACCCGGTAGTACATTGTTGGGAACGTTGGTGTGATCTTCAGTCTTAATCTAAACTTGAAGATATCGGTCACACGGAACTGTATCATTCTAGCCATGTTGTTGACCTTGTTTGTGACTGGACTTTGTGTTTTGGTGTGGTGACCATTTGTATCCAACGAAAGCTTGTTGACATCTTTCCTGTAGCCTCAGTTTTACTCCGAGCCTTCCTCTATAGTGCTCAAGGCTCTCTGTATCCATTTGGTTTGGGTTTGCCCTCCCTTGCTCATTTCAACAGACTTGTTCTCTTACAACAATAATAATCCCACCGCTACCATTACTGCTACAACAGTCACCATAGAACAACCTGACTACGATTTTTCTTGCTGGACCGACTACTCGTGATGATGCATCTTATGAGCGAAGAAAGCGATGTTCCTGTCTTGAGTCTGTCTTCACGACTGGGCCCGATCGTTTCATCCATCCTTTTGGCTTCCACGGGACACGCATATGGCGAGCAAACGCGCTTTTGCTCACGTTACTCGGCAGGGAGAAGCTATCGAGGCCTTAGAGTCCAAGCTAGAAAGCCTCAAGGATGATTCCATGCCGAGCCTTATCCAATCGACTTTGGTTGAAGCTGAGAACGGCGTCAGAATGTACAGGGAATTCATCAATCATACTCGAGACTCCAATACCTCTGCGTCGGAGCTGAGGACAAGACTTGGTACACTGGAAACATCTCTGGCAAATTGACGTGACGTTCAGATACCACCGCTCTTTGGATTGATAATCATCAGTATCTTATCACTGTTCTGTTGACCGATGGGGTACACTCCCAATGACCAAGGGTCTAACCCTATTCATTCATGAAGTCGCTGCTGGGTTTCTACATGTTGCCACCTTTCTTACTTTGTCATCTCAGTGCAGCACCTTCGCCTTCAGCGCGTGTGTTCGTTCCTCCAGTGATCGCGCCTCTGTTCATCAGGTGATCGCGCCTCTGTTCATCAGGTGATAAACAGTTCGTTCTCTTGGAAAGTTAGCAGCGAGAGCTAGTGTTTCCTCGGGCTTATTAGGAATTCTGACACAATTGTAGAGATATTCTCCTTAGAAAGATACATTGTACAGATACATAATACATTTATATTGGACAATTTTGTTAGAATAACCTCTCATCGCCAGTCTTAGTGATTGGGAAGAGTGGTTATTTGTCGAAGAGGAAAAGGCTTCTTGCTAATAGCGAGATTATCTACTTCATGATCATACTTGATCTGGGCTAGATATTCAGGGTTGAAGAAGGAGAGTGGCAGATGTCGAGGAATCGTTCGTACTTTGGATGGTACTTCATCAACACGGATGCGCTTGATTCGGGGTCTTCCCTGTTGGCTGAAAATAGCACTCTCAACCTGTCTCGTATCGTCAAGCATGTCGAATAGGCCTTGGAAGGATTCGTGTCTCCATGGGAGTATCAGTACCCGCCTCACAGGAACAGTCTCTTGTCTTCCATCGATAACTGCCTCCTCCTCCGCGTCCTCTTCATCGGACATGCCGTGATGGCTGAGCTTCTCAAGACACTTTAAGATGTACTGCCACGTCTCAACACCATCCTCTATACCTTGCTGGAGGCAGTCCGCAATCATGACAGTGGCGGCGCTCATCCTAGTATGATGTTTCTATGTACCAATTTGTTGGCATCCAAAACCATGAGTGACACAAAACACTCACCACATGCAGGATGTTGTGTTTCCGACTGTTCTCTCTGGCTTCTTGATGATGGGTTGCCAATCGGAGAATTCTTGCTTCTATCGTTTCATCATCGTCTCTAGGTCTAGCATCGATTTCAGTCCTTATGATCCCTGCAAGGCGTTCATGAATCATAGCCTTGAACTCTATAGGCTCATGTCCGAAGCGGTCGTCTGCACACTTCGAGACAATCAAGTCGGCCTCAGCAGCAAGTTTATGGATCAACGCTTGATTCCAATGAGATGCCAAGATTGCTGAAGTTGTGGGGCCTCGTTTGTCAAGTCGGCTGTTGCGCAGTTTGGGTCCATAGTTGGCTGGATCTTGGTAAAATTGCTGGAGGCGTTCATCAGAAACTTGATCTCTAGCGAATGCCTCATATAGGTATTTGGCATGAAGACAGGAAAGAACGAGAGAACAAGCAAGTTCCTTCGTCAAAATGAGAACAAGGTAATATCAATACGCAAAACAAACTCACGGAGATGTTGTTGGTTTGGGCACCAGGTGAATATTTTCAGTGAGTAGCTTTCCTTGCGAATTTACGGAGAACAACATGGTCATCTTCCTCTTGGTCATTGGATACAGCATCATCTTCATCTTCAAGTCCTCCACCCTTGGGACCACTGATGTTTAAACGTCCATAGCGTTTCATGCGCTGGATGTTTAAATGTCCACATGAGAATGGTAGACTAGGGGAATGGCATGCATATTTAAATACGGCCTAGTTCCCAGAGCCCAAGTGCCTTTTTTATAACACAGGCCGTAAATCTAGATTACATGAGGCGGCAGAGGCTCGGCATGTCCTTTTTTGGAATTGGGTCACAAAGAATGACATGACGTTACTTGTGAGCAAGTAACAGACCCTCCGAAAATATAAAATATATTGTGACCTCCTTTGTGACTTGAGTAATAGTGATGAGTAATGGTGAAAATATAAAATACAAAATAAATATAAAAACAGTTATACATCGTCGTCGTCCTTCTCTGTATCTTCCTCAAGGTCATCCCAATCTACAACCAGAACACCGAGGTCAGGGATCCGGTCCAGAACCTTTTCGGCGTGGTCTGCCAGCAACCTCCATCGACTCTGTATATGGTCAGCACGTTCTCGCTCAAAGGCTGCCTGCTGAAGTGCATAGGCATCCAGACCTTCTACCAACTCCACCGACAAAGAACCGCCCGCTCGCATCTCTGCTTTCCCGACCTGTCTCGCCTCCCACCAAGTAGCCTTTGTTTGGGAATATTCCCGCATCCGACGAATCTCCTCCACTAAAAGGATTACCTCCTCCTTCCAGCGAAGCATGCGTGCTCTTGCTTTGCACCATTCCACACGTATTGCTAAATGACACATATTATATCTGCTTCTGACCGGGAAAAGAATATGGAACATACCATCTTTGAATGCGGGATCATCTGAAGACACCGTCGGGTCATACCATATCCACGACAATGTCCTCTGCCCCTCGCCCTGAACCATAGCAACTATACCCGGCTCTATGTCAACCTCGTCATCATCTGCCCCTAGCCCACGTTGCCGTCTAGCATCCCTCTCCGCAGCCTCCTCCTTGGTGAGTGATCGCTCATTGAGACCCCTGACATCTCTATCCTCTAAAGGCAGTAATGTCTCTGACCACAGCCCATCTTTATCAAGGGTCTCGAGTGCAGCCCGTGCACAGCGGTATCGTATTTTGTTGGCATGGATCCGGATGTCGATAGTTCGAAGAACACCCCCCGCTCTTGTATTATTCCGTTGCCCTCTAACATTTCGGATCTTGTAGCGTGTGCACATTGTTCGTACCCTTAACCCATCCCGAACACTCTCCAAAGTGTCTCTAGCTTCAGCTTCTCGTAACCGAGCCTCATCGTCTGGGAGGTTCCCAACACAAGCAAGGTTCCTCAGCGAAAGAGTCGGAAGATCAGATGGGAGGAACAATCGGATTCTTTCTGGTTCGGAAGCGTTTGGCTTGTTGAGGTGATCCGTAAGAGTGATCCCGGTCTTGCACTTAGCTCCAGTTTCGAGTAACAGAAGTGCGTCTTCCAGTCGAGGCATGAGTAACTTTTGAATTGAACGGAAGTGTTGTATTCGCTTGAGCAGAGACCCTCTCCGTTTCTGGACCTCAAGCTCCTGAGTTGGTGACAAAGGTTTGTTGGTCAGCAGGTAAAGAGACAGACTACGTCTGATGGATGTATCATTAGCACTAGGTCTTCAAAAAAAATGATGGAATACGCACTGTGACTCTTGAAGCTCAATTCCAGTCGCAACAAAGACGCACAGGCTGGAGCTATGTACCACTTCCCCTCGCATGATCCTTTCATGCTCCTCTTTGGCAAGATCGACTTGTGCCTGTTTGAAACTCTGCCTGCCTGTCTACCATGTTAGTCCCATAACACTTGAACCAGACAATCTGTTTCCTCACCTGTAACCTGCACCTCATAAGGGCAGCTCTCACTGTGATCGGCCTCCCAAGTCTCAATCATATCCTTCCATTTATCAAGCTCCCCTCTCCCTAGCTTGGATTCCAATGCCTCGTCAAACTTCCGGAAGTCGATGAAATGACTATCGAACTCTTTCACGGCATTGATTAGCCGCTTCCCAATTACCTGGTCTGAGATAGAATTAGCTTGGTGAATAACATTTTGAAATTCAACGCACCGAGGTTCTGAATTGTCTGCCAATTGCTGAACCCAAAGACGTCGTCCAGAGTCATTGCTCTGGTACCAGGTCCCATCTCCTTGGTCTGAGATGCCGCCTTGTTTGACTGCGACCACCCTTCCTCAATAACCTCTCCATGCGTTTCCCCACAGCCCGGAGTGTAGTTGAAGTTATAGTCGCTATGGCAGGCCGGACGATGCGCGCGCAAATGAAACTTCGGAATGAGGAAAATGATGCCTTCTAACCCATACTTCATTTCGATTGAAGGGTCAAGGCAATGCATTCGCATCCAGAATTGTCTACTCCACTGACATGAAATGTCATAGGAGACAACGATGGTAAGATATTGCTTTCCTTTGATTGTACTCCAAAAAATGAAGTCCATATTGCAATATCTACAACCGAACATCAGGATACTGTTAAGTGGGCATTACCGAAGACACGCACCTTTCTCCTTTTTGGAGATCACCAATTCCGTTAGCCCGCCAAACCCTATGTCGCCCGCAACAGACACCACCGACACCAGTCACCCGCAACCCTTTCACGTTCTTCAGATTTGCGAGAAACATGGCTGCAAAGCCCGAACAGGAGCTCATCTGAATCGACTTCTCAGAACTGACTGAATTGACAAAAGCTGATAACTGACCTCTTTCTCATGTACAAAGCCTTCGATGTAGTTTTTGTAGGCTTCTTGGGGGACCATATACGCCCAACCAGGCCCCAGCGTAGGACTACGATATTCATCTGAGACAATCTTGTTACGAAGCCGAAAGTTTGCATCAATGGCCAAAAACTGGAAATATTTGAAACTTCAGAGCCCAGTCAGCCAAGAGCATTTGTACGGAGAAAGAACCAACGTACGCTAGCGACTTTGGTACATCTTGCCAATTTCGAGGGAGATTCCAACCTTCCTGTGGACAAGCGGGACAAGGCAGTGCCAGCTCTCCTTCAGTAGTACCCGAGATGTGTAGATGGTGATGACCACGACCGCTCCGCTTGCACATCTTGAGGTGACGCCATTGAAACATTGAACGAAGGAAAACTTTATAGCGATCCTTCAAGACGAAATGTAAGGTTTAACACAATGACCGGGATAATGTACTCTTACCTTTGGTTGTTTCCTTTGGCGACTCCTCGTCATCAACTTGATGGCGCCATAATAATCGAAGGCGGGAAGTTTCCCAAGGCAATTAATATGGTGGAACTGGCGAAGACAGCTGAAAGTAAGAGCGGTCTGAGGATTTCTGGGCGTTGCCGGATACCACTGTGCTCGGAGAAGTTGCGTAGCATGTTTGGGGGAATCGTCACCTCGACAAGCACAGAACTCAACGGCGACGTTATGAATACCGTTCACGTGTATTACAGTGAAGTCGTGGTCTGCAGAGGTCGAATAATGGCACCGTTTACCAGCTGGATGCCCAAGGTAGACTTTGAGACCCAGTGCCTTCAGCGATGTACCAGTGAAAAAAGAGCCGTTCCATTCCTTTGCAAACCCGTCACCAAACACAAACAAGAGAAAAAGAGTGATACGTACCTCAATCCAGTGCAGTGGTAATCTTTGGTGAGCATCTACGATACAAGAATCGCACATCATTCCTCCTTGGAGACAATCTTCATCGACACATCTGAACCGTGCCTCCTCAACCTCGCAAACCCAACATACGGTTGAAGATTCTCCACGGCCCTCCATATAGAGTAACTCGTCTAGATATTCTTCTCGGAAAGGGATCCACGCCAGATTCGGATTGTCCTGAGCAGAAAAAAGATTTAGACAATGGCGTAGTAGCTGCGGAGACACGCACTGTGTAGATATTTGCCTTCCGCGTAGTCTTCAGGTCAACCTGGGCTGCTTGAGCTTCCTCGGCCTTGTTGAGAGTTTGAAGAATAGCGTCCTCGGTAATCCCACTCTCATTCAAAGCCTCCCAAAACCTCGTATACTCGTCTGCCTCATCTCCATCCCAACGTTCTTCAGCATAGACATAGTCCGAGGATTGAGTGTAGTCCGAGTATATGTCTTCATCATCGTTGATATCCTGTAGGCCCGGGTTGGCATCTTGCGTCAAATCGATACGACGAGTTTGTTGCCTGAGTCGCTGCTGGTCATGAGAGATAGAGAGAAGTGTTGACGTGGGCGCAGAAGCAGAGCTATGACGGTCCCACCAAGAAGCTTCAACTTTACGCTTCTTTTTGGCGCCCACCATTCACAAAACTGAATAGACAAACTCAATCAACGGACAGTATTGAGAGCACGTGCGTGTATCTCCGGGTAAAAGATACAAAAAACAGTACTAGTAGTATCGTTCTAGATACGGGTACATGATATAGGTGAAGCTAGGTAGTAGGAATAGAAGTTCGACTAAGAATAAGACTGCAAATTGTTCCGTAAATCTGAAGTTAGAAACTGTAAAGAAATTGACACGGCGCCTACTGACCCAAAGTGGTTCTCTCCTATACAATTTTGTTATCACTGAGAGTCTGACCTTCCGGCAACCCTATGAATAGCGTGCTTGACAGAATCTGTGCCTTCCAACTTTTCAAATCCTCCATGTTGGTCCAATTCACGTTGAGTAGCCAGCTCGGCAGCATCCCTGAAAATAAAATTAATTAGTATATTGAGTACGCGTACACAGAATAAGACCTACTCGTTTCCGTAAACCACAGGTCTCTGTCCGAGAGCTTCCAGGATATACATCATACGGGTCTCTCTCTTGCTGGATGGCGTTGAAGATGTGTGACCTGAGGCCCGGGAACGAGAGGGTGTTGGAGGCGTTGATAGAGTCTGTACGGACCGAGTTGGAGACATGGGAGGAGTACGGACCGAGGCTATTGATGAAGACGACCGAGAGATTTGGGTAGATCGTCGAGCTGGAGCTGGAGTCGATGGAAGAGAAACACTCGGAGAAGGACCAGGACTACGAGCAGAGCCACGGCATGTACGCAACTTTCGTTGCTCCTCTAAGCCTGCTTGTAGCGTATCCACTGCTCGCGTCCAACCCACGACCTTTTCATGTAATGCTCCGGAATATTTGATGACCTGCGCCCCAGCACCCTTCCTGAAATTCAAAAACTGCATCATCAAACCAAGTAAAGAAAGGAAAAGAAGCACAAACCAATCGGTGTATATCCCAGGTATGTGACCGACCACGACTATGTAAAACTTGTATCCTTCATTCCCTCGCAAATGTTCATCCCCGGGACTTGGATGAAACATTAGCTCTTCGATCTCAGCTCTCCCGGGAATTGGCAAGTCCCCAACAGACATATTGGTAAACAATTCTTCGAGAGACATGTCTTTGGTAGTGCAGAGAGAAGGTTGGGGGTAGGAATGGAAATAGGATCGCGCCAAGCACCTGACTGACACTTAGAAACCGGAACTTCGGAATTAACCGGACCGGCAACATTGCTTGAAAAGATTTTATCAGACTGACAGAAATATGGGACCCGAATACAACAAAGACATTAAATTCAACGAGCATACACAATACAAACAGCAGTCAGAAAGAGGAAATTTTGGGCTGCGGCATCGAGTCTTTCGAACTCTGCCTGCAGCGAAACACGACGGGCATTATGCTCTCTAGCTTTCACCAGCAACAAGTCGTTGAGCTCTCGATTTGAGGCTACAATTTCTCGAGCTCGGCCAAGGTCCTCAATCGCGCTCTGCGCCTCAGAAAGTTGATCCGTGACGGTTTTGTATCGACCAAAAAGAACAATACGCTTTGTTTCAACCTCGGCGCCCGAAAAAGTTGGTCGTAGCAATTGCGCATCCATCGCCCGAGATGCTACGATTACTATTAGCATAGTACAGAAAAAAAGCAGTCTATGTATACCTTGTTCCATTGCCCAGTCTATGTCATCGAGGCCCACAGGAAACGTGTCTTGATGAGTAGGAGGTGTATTCCACCTCAGGTACTCACTCAGGTCGGATCGCGCTAGGAAGACAGCTCTCAAACTATCGTGGTATGTATCAGTGGTTGTACCCCAGCCACCACAACCCTGGAGGATTTCTTGATATAGCCACTCTTTACCCATGGAAGGGCCTAGGGGTGGAATCGGTGCCCTGATTATGGCCAGATGATCTCCCCTACAATGATGTTAGATATTAGACTAAAAGAAAATTTCAACCACAGCACGTACCACGAGTTGGCAGGCTTGCCGCCGGTTTCTACCCATCTCCAGTGTGTCGTCTCTTCTCTTACTGGAGTTGCCGGACGCCATAGGGTCAGGGTACTCTCCCTACCATCATCCATACCCGAGTCACTTCTCTCCTCACTCCAGTTCTCTTCGCCTTCTCCAGCATGTGGAAAAAACGCGTTATCGCTGTCCATTATAAGCCCGAAGATCTGAGGGCGTTGGGATTTGAATGCGTTGGGATGAGGGATCAGAAGCAAAATTGCGGCAGGCTGAAAGGTAGGGTGATCATACGGAACATTTGATTTCCAGGCGATTGCGCATGGAGCTAAATGGTAGATGGGGATATTGGATTGTACGGTGTATAGGTTCGTAAGATAACGTAGGATCTATACTACTGGGTAGCTTGTGTACTATCAGTGCACAAGCTGAGCAGAAAAGAAATCAGACTACGAAAGAAAGATAAAGTAAATTTATACTTACCTCGCAGCCTTCTTTTTTGCTCTACGCTCCCTCTCTTTTGCAGCGAGTAACTCCCGATTGTGACGCCTATACATCTCTTGAGATAGTCTACGTTCCTCCAGAATTTTGTGTTGGCCTTCCGTCGAAAGTTGGGAGAACTCCTGTCGGCGGCTGGAAGCATGTTTGGGTTGGTGAACATGAAAGCCAAAGTATGTACACACACCGAGCATTGTTTTCTCGAGCACGAGTAAGGCGACTATCTCTGTTTCTATATTTTGTCATTAGAAATATACAAATTGAAACAAATCAGTATACGCACTTCAAATAGTCCATTGCATTTTGGTGTCTTTTATGGCGTATTGTCCGAAGTTGCTTTCTATCTTGCTGATACAGATAGACATCGCTGGGGTCTACACCGTGGCTGATTAGGTAGTCGTACTCTGCAGCTCCAGTCAGATGCAGAGCTTCGAAGATGAAGTCGGTCATGGTGGTCACGATTCAAGGTAGTTCGGTGGTGACGTCACAGCGTCGCAGCGATCTGAATATCGCCACGAAGTTTGGAATTTTTTCGATTATGAGCTTGTTTCTGAGTAGAATCACTCAGAACATCTCAGAATACTCTAAAAATACATTTTGAATTATACCAAGGAAAACTTCACTTTCAGCGAAACCATAATATCTCGATGAGAGTTACGAATATGATAATACAGTATTAGGTACGTATCGGACATTCACAAGTATATACTGATAAAATCCGAAGGTCCGTTGGTTCCCTTCTCATTTTTGAATAGCTCTGAGACAGTAGAAAAGACTGTAAGTAATTTAATCTTTTGATTCGAACCACAAAGTATTTATACTCCGAGAAATTAGAGTATACGACAACAGTTCTATTGGAAACTTTTATCTACTTTGTAACGGCGCCGGCCAACTCCTCTAAGGTCGAGTACAGCTGAAGGCCCTCCTTGACCCTATTCCTAGCTTGAGACTCTTTATTTCTCCACTCTCTCATACTCATGGAAGCACGCGTCCGCATTCCATCATCATCGTATCGAAAAAGTCCTCCAGCACTATATTGGACAAAGGAATGACGGATGCTATCTTTCGACATAGCCGTATTAGAATGTCTGCACCAGCAAGATGGGATAAGCATGCTGGTACTCGGCGGAAACTCAATAACTACTTGAAGATCCCAAAGAATTATGTGTGCACCGACAGTTGGATCAAAATTTCCAAAAGCGGTCACCGCACATAGCCCAAACAAGAAGTTGAAGTAGTCGAGATGTTCAGCTGAGAGTGTTTGGTCATCAAGATTGAAGGTAGCGGCAGCGAAGACGGTAGAAGGAAAGGTTTTAGTGAAGTTGGGATCATGTTGACGGTGGTGATCGAGATCCTCGGCGTATCGGGTATAGAGTTTGGGTGCCCACGTCGCAAACGCAGCGTTGACATGGCCTACAATGCGAGCAAATGCTTGGGAGGACAAGAGGGGCTCCAGCAGTTCGCGCTCACGAGCACTCAAGTTGAAGTGTTGAGGAGCCTAGATTGGAATCACGGTTAGTTATACTATCATAGGGGTCAAACTAACGACATACTGTTTGTCCGCCCCCAAACGAATATCCAGCAGTCAGATACTTGAGAATTCGCCTCCGTGCCTGTGGGTTTAGGGTTGATAGCTGAGTTGCAGCCGCTCTGAGTTCTTCAAATGCGGTGTCATGTACGCCTTGCCAGGATGGATCGCCAGGAGGATTGCCGATTAGAATACAGAGGATTCGACCATCTCGGAAGTCAACAATGGGAATGGAGTACCTGAAAAAAGATGAGTCAATTATCATGAATCAAGGTGCATATGATCACATACGATCCGTCCCATCGGATTAATTGAAACTCGAATAATGAGCCTGGCCCTACAACTTCTTCCAATCTCCATATCCTACTCTGAAGCCCATGATCGTTTCGACCGATATAGCCGCTACTTGCGAGGACGGCGCGTTTGCTGTCAAATGTGAGCGCTATGGGTCGCGCTTCGGATAGCACTCGAATGAGGGTATTTATCCGAATTTGGTATTGACTAGACGCATTTTGAACTCGGTCAAGTTGGCGCTTTTGTTTCCGAGCTTCGTGTTTTTTGGCTGTTCTAGACCTCTGCCTGGTGGGGAGTTCATCATGGTTGTCGTCTACGTGATGCGAGGGAGTTGTAGATAAGGATTGGGCGGAGGTGAATGTGAACTGGTAGCCATCGTCGATGATGGGCGGAGGTCGGACGGATTGGGGTTCACTGCCGCGGCTAAGAGACGATCTGCCTTTAGCAGGAGTTGATAGCCGAGGTTGTTTGTTAGATTTGCACGTCTCTATACGTGCTTTTTGAGTTGGTGATGCCGAGATCAGGGGTAATGAGGAGGGTTGTGTGTAAGTGGATTCTGGGATTGAGAGCTGTGTGTAGGTGGGTTCTGAGAGTGAGAGTGATTTGAAGTGAATATGGAGATGGTCTGTGCTTTCTTCCAGCTGTGGATGACCCTCTCTGGTGGAAAGAACGCGTTCAACAGTTGAGTGGAGGTCAAAGCTTGGAGGTGTTGGTATCCATTCTCCAAACGAGGCACCAGATCTAAGCTGTCATTCATCAGTATGAGCCTGCCTAATAGTAGTGCAACGTGTTCCATACCTGGCGTCGGATTATCGGTTTTCCGGATGCAACTAGGGGAAAGCGAATCAGCAATTTGAATAGAAGGAAAATGCCAAGGTCCAATTGGGTGTAGTCAACCAGCGGCCTCCCGTGACCGAGTAGCCAGGCCTGGTCAGTCTACAAACCAATTGTCCATCTTTGAGTTAAGAAATTGCTTACCGTTAGATGCTTGCATTAGATCAAGGAGGTCGAGTTCACGGGAAGAGTCAAAAGCAGTTTGTTTAACGAGTCAGATGACCTTAATGAGATTTGCCACAGACGCGTTTCGTAACAGCGTGACAGTGACTTTTTAGCACTGAGGTTGCGACTTCGGACTTAAGTCCATTTCTCTTCTCCTTCTCATTTTTCATTATCTCTACTACTGCAATGGCAAAACAAAACCAGAAATCCGAAAAGAAGAAGACTGGCCGTCGCGGCTGGTACAATGACGTAGTTGAAGCATGGCTCCTAAGTCACCTCGACAAGTGCAAGAAGGTTTCGAGGACCAAAAAGATCGATCAGTTTTATACGGTTCGGACGCGTGAACTATGGCTCAAGTATCCAGGGTTTGCCGCACTGGCCGCGGGTATGCCTGTAGACAATGGTAGGCTCTTTCTTTTGCTTCGAAGGGACTTGATAACCAAACATTGCAGTAGACAATCCGGAAGCCGTTCCTATCCAACCTTCAGACACAGATGGTGGGTATTTAATTAGGTATATTCTCTCTAGCGGCACGTTTACGCGCACACACAGGTATTGTCAATACGACTCCTTCGAAAGACGAAGCCGATTTCAACAAGCAAATGGGCTGGGATAGGGTATCACAAGCCGAGTACAATAAGATGAGAGAGGCGTTCGAAAAATCTCGTTATGTGAGTTGCTTGCACATCTGTTCAACCTCCAATTAACAAGTCTTATAGAAAGTAGGCGAATACTATAGGCGTAAAATGCGAGGTAGTGCCAACGACACCGACAAACTTCTCGGGATGATGATGGATGCCGCTATGCCCAACAAACCCCAGAAGCTCACCGCCGTCCAAATGTTTGGCAAACTCTATCGCGAGTCGCTCATAATGCCGATTATGGAAAAGGAATGGAAAAGGCTCGGTGAAGAGTATGAGAAGGCTACAGGAGATGATGGTGGACTTGAACCGGATAGTACGAACGGTGAACAGGATGCTGAGGCTGCATTGAGCTCGACAGTGTCTAAAGTCAAAAAGCCTGCCTGGATAGCTGTGTACAATCGTATAGCCAAGGAACTCTACGAGCAGCAATCAGAGGAGACCAAAAGGCATGTCGCAGAGGAGGTTGAAAGGGTACACAAAGAAGCGCTGGACCAGTGGGATGCTAAAAAGGAGGCTATGTTGGACGAGGAAAAAACCCCTGAAGAATTGGAGATGTATGTGTATTGTTATTTTTTCTTCTTTTGCTTCACGAGTTTATTGATATCTTCAAGGTCGATGAATAAACTTGGCGTTGCAACTTGCCGCTTTGCGAATGCGGCGGCCAATCAATCCAATCGGCTGGTGTCTGTTGTAATTATTGGTCCCAATGGTAGAGATGGCGGTAACATTGAGTTGAAATGGTGCGTTATCGTTCTAAACTCGTTACCTGTTTCATTCACATCTATCCAGGGTTCACGTTGGGAATACTCCTGGTGGGCTTGTTTGGCCGGAATACGATCCCAGAGCTTTCAAGGAGACTGAGAAATCGTTGATTAGATTCGGGGAGCAGTGTTTCAGTTCGTTCTCCTATAATTTTGCATTTGATGGATTGATATCAGCTACATACTTACAGATGTTGAGATGCGTGCTGCTAGAGCAATATCTAGCTCAGCTCCATTGCCGACACAACCAGATGGCGATTCCTGGACTGTACCACGAGATCCAACCGAAATTGCTGCCTCTATCGTTCGGAACAATGTTGATCGTCAGAGACCGGGTCCTGGTCGTAATTCTGCTAATATCATTGCACCACCCCGAAGATCGGATGAACGTCGTGGACGAGTCGCGTCAACGACTGAAGTCCAACGCATAGGGGAAACCGCTCTTGTCCAACCTTTAACTGGTGCTACGAATACACAGGACAAGGATGCACCTCGACCTACTCCTCTGCCTCGACCTCGACCTACCCCTCGACCTCGACCTACCCCTCTACCTAGTACCAAACCAGACATTCCAGCCCGACGCGCCATCTCCTTGGATCCTGATCTTGAAATTGCTATCACTATTCCGGACGCAACCAAGGCTTATCTTCCGCTTCCTCAAAGTGCTTCCTCTGTTCACGTTCCTGCGCCCGCTATTATTCGTCCCAGATCGAATTCAGATGCTGCTCAAGCTCGACCAGACCCTTCGTTGTTTCCTCGATTCCGTCAAGAGGTTGGAGGAACGGCAACAGAAGGAAATGCACCCCAACTCGGAAATGATATCATCACTCGGGAGCCGGAAGCGGATGAAGGGTCGATATGGAAGCATCCCCGAAGGTCGGAATTCTGGCCAGCGCTGAAAGAGGCCATGTCTTCATTCCAGAAAGGAGCTAAATGGGCTGTTTGGCCAGAGCTGGTGGCCTCATACATCGCATTGGAGGAGCACTTTAGTTTTGTTGAAGACAATGGGAAGTTCAGAACAAAGAAGGAGACTGCGGCCATCAAGTTGTTTCAAGCTGGTAATGGTGATCCTTCCGAAGAGACGGTCCGACTTGCCCGGGGTAAATTTCCAAAGGCATGGAAAGCGTGGTGGGATGACATTGCTCCAGGTGAGGATGCCGATGGCTTTTATCTGCTTGACGAGGTCTCTGGGAGTGGAGGATTGTACAAACTTATTCTTGGTCTTTTTTGGTGGGGAAAATGGGTTCATGATGCAATTGAGGGCGCATCATCATCAGAGGACGACGATGAGGCAAGGGAAAGGGCAGCAGAGTGGGTACAGACTTGCGGGGAGATGCAGCAGATTTTGGAGGCAGTGCTGGACCATGTGCAACATCCAAAGAAGCGAAAGGCACCTGGTACCAAGAAGCCGGATGCCAAGAAGCAAAAAACTGTATCCGATACCGCACGTCGCACTCGCAGCCACAAGGCCACTGAGGTTCGTATTTTTTTGTCAGAGTCCCCGCCAATTATTCACCTTTTTGCTACCAGCGTGAGCTCCGTTCTGCCAAAAGACGTTGATAGCTTTGTTCCTTAGCTAACTACCAATAAAATGTGTCTCTGTTCTTTGTTTCTCCTCAATTGCATACAAAAGACTCTGCGTGATAAAAAAACGACCTGAACACAGTGTACAAAAAACAAATAAGTAACTATGCGCTGGGTGCTCCTTCGTCCTTCATAGTGTCGACGTGTGCATCAGGGTTGGCGATTGAAACGACTTTGAGATCACTAGTAATTATATACATTAGCGACCATACGACCCCGAGATAAAAAATGAACCCAATGTCTTCCTTTGAGGTTAAATGAGCGTCACTTCTGATATGTGAGTTAGTTATGTATTGAGATACGCAGACGAAAAGAATCAACGCAACTTATTTTCTGGGGTGGGTCTCGTCCAGCACTTCTCGACTTCTTCTCCAAAAAATGCAACTCCGGATCGACATAGAATGTCATAGTGGCATATAGGCCGGTGACCAGAATTGTTGATTATAGGGAATGGAGGAGGAGTTGGTGGAGGATTTGGCGGCGCCTCTTGCATTGTCGAAGTTAATGGCTGAGTATCTGTATCTCCGTGACAAACAAATACCAATATCAATCCTATTAAATAAAAACAAAGAAAATATAATAAACAAACACTACCTGGTCACAAAATGATGAGATAAAGTCAGACCGGTCGGAATATTAGAATATATCATAATATTTCAGCCACCCATCAAGATCTGTCCAAGATCTATCCAAAAATGGCAATATATCAATTATATAATCCTGATTTTCCGGAAGCAATCCATGCCAGACCGGTATATCCCCAGAGAGTAGGGCACGTTTAAACGTGAAGGCCATCTCCCTACTCTATGGTTGGCTTAGGGATATTTAAACACATTGCGTTGTAAACGGTATATGTGTTTAAATATTTATAGGGCATTGACTCAGTCCTGAGTCATTTCCATCCGAGTCCGATTGATCCCCACCATATGTACTCTACCACGATGTGATCAACAAAAATTTGCTGAGGAACTAGAAAATGAAAGCATACCTTTTCTTTCCCTTTCCCTTTTCCTGGATTTCAACTAGAAACCTCATTGTCTGCCTGCATGAAAATTAGTTTTCGTTCCAGGCTACAGATGCTCAGTACTTACATCAGACTCAGAGGATGCGGGCGTTTGTTTCCGAGCACGACATCCACTAGGAGTCTATAGTCGATGAGCAAAGATTAAGTGAGTTCAGATTGACTTTACATAGCGCGAAGGTTTGCTCTTGCTCCAAGGAAACTGCGTCAAGTTCACAGTTGGCTACAGACATGTAAGCGCCAGCATTTTATAGATCAATTTGACTCACTATCTCGGCACCTAATGCATAGCTACGTCCCTTTGAAGACTGTTTGAGATGCTCAAGCTCCACTGCAACTTGGGCACTGCGAAGTGTTTGTCAAGCGGAGCCAAACCAATTCGGAGTAGACTGAGATGCGGAAGTTGAAGCTTGCGCTGCAGATGTTGAGGACCGACTTGAAGAGGCTCCTGGTGTGGATGAACTTGAAGAAGCGCCTGACATAGATTGATATGATGAAGATGCTGTTGCCGGCTTGGAAACAAAATGTCAGAGAATGCTAAAATACATGATATTCACTGACCTGTAGTCTAACAATCTCCTCTTTGAGGTGCTTGATCAAAGCTGCTTGTGTAGCTAGCTCCTTTTGAGCAGTGCTCAAATCTTGATCAGCCTTAGCCTATGGAATTGTCAGCGAAAAGTCTGATGACCTTGGGCAATCCTACCTTCAACGTTTTCATTTCTTGATTAAGTTCTTTATTATGTTGATCATTGGACTCCTTCTCGGCTGCGGCTTGAGCTAGTTTGCCGTCCGTGATAATCTGGTTCGTCTGTGAAAAGCATTTAGTTCACAGCCACAGAAGAAAAAGATAGATCTGACCCGTGCTTCCTCTACTCGCTGTTTTTCTGTTTGTAGGGAAAACTATGGACACCGTCAACCATAAAAGAAGAGCTCCAAGAGGGCATGAGTACCTTGAGAGCTTGAACTTGACGCTTTTGACCTAATGATTTGGCCTGCAGGTAATATCAGCTAGAGTATAGATTTTGGGGGCAAATAGGACACCTCAAAGTCTCGGATTTGACTCTCATTATCTTTGATTTCAGACTATAATGCATAAGTTAGAAAGTAACGGAAAGGAACTGCAAATACCTCAAGTTGACCAATACAGCGGTTTCGGTTTGTTATTTTGGTCTATGGTACTGTCAGTCTTTTTGTAAAAAACTAGGTTTTACAGACAAACCTCAGATACAAGAATTTGGGCGTCTTTGTTGGCAATGTCAGTCTATAGAATCGTTGATAAGACCAGGAAAGTAATTTTGACTAAACATGTGTCGACATGAACTTCAAGAACTTTAAGTCGACTATCATTGTCCATCGCATTGGCCTACGATAATGTCAGTGAGAGTGACAATGCAAAATCTACGCATACCTTGAGCGCTTGGATCTGGTTGGCCTTGTCTGTGATATCAGCCTGCTCCAGTCAGTCAAAAGAAAGCATCTGAAAGTAAAACCATAATCACCTGAAGCTTGTCCACCTGCTTGGCGTAATTTTGGGCTTGCACCTGAAGTAAAATATAATTTAGTAGACGGAAAGTCATTCACTTAGGGCAACTCATACTTGAAGTGTCTGGACAAGGTTGGTTTTTCTTGTCATCTCCACCTACAATCATGGTTAGCACAGGAGCGCCAATGAAAAAAGCTTACCTGGAGGTCTTGGTTCGTCGTCTTGAGATCTTGGATCCTATTTTGCAATGTCTCAGCTGATATGGTAACCAGCATTTAAAAAGTACAGGTAGTTAACTAGGGCACTTTTTGACAAGTACAAGTTAAATAAGCGAAGGTCATTTCTGGGCTCCAGAGTGACCAAATATGGAAGGTATTCCCCATAAGGCTCCGGAAATGAGCTAGGCTAGGTGGGGGGTCATTAAGGATTTGCTTTGTAAAGTAAAAATGCGTCACAAGCTGTAACACATTTGTCATAAGGCAGCTTTTTGAAAAGTAAGTGGATAAAGATGGTAAATATGTACATATACATTCTATAGGGGCGGGCAGTGTGCTAAATGGTGGCGGGCTATGGTGGAAATTTTTCCCATGCCTGGTGGAGTAACCAAAACGGAAAAAAGGCTGAAATAGATGAAATCTTTACTAAAAATAGTACATTTAGAAATGGAGAGGGTAGGATAGGGTGTATATATAAGGGCAATTGAGGGCGGGCTATTTTCCCACGCTTTTTTGGACCATTAAAAATGCAAAAATGACTGAAAATAGATGAAATTTTTATCAAAAATAGTAATTTTATAAATGGTGAGAGTAGGATGGTGTATATAAGGAGGTAGGCTATTTTCCCACGCTTTTTTGGACCATCAAAAATAGAAAAATCACCAAAAATAGACGAAATTTATATTAAAAATAGTAGTTTTATAAATAGAGAGAGTAGGATAAGGTGTACATAAGGGCAGATTGGGACAGGCTATTTTCCCACGCTTTTTCGGACCATCAAAAATGGAAAATCACTGCAAAGGGATGAGATTCATACTAAAAATTGTAATTTTATGAATGAGGAGAATAGGATAAGGTGTGCATAAGGACAGGTAGGTGCGAGGTATTTTCCCACGCTTTTTTGGACCACCCAAAATGGAGAAATCACTGAAAATATCACCAAAATATGGTGGTTTTTTATTGACAGAAAAAACAGGTCTGGGTGCATTATGTTCCCACACTTTTGCACAGTGCCAAAAGGAAAAATGGCAGAAATGCTAAAAACTGATACAAAAATGCTGGAAACAAAGAAATAGGGGTAAATGCAATAAAAAGCATGAAATCAGAGTTTGTCTGATAGGGGTTACAATTTTCCCACGCTTTCTAAGACTTCTGGCAGATAGTGCACTCACAAGAGAGATCAACTGTACCTTCCAATTATAGATAGGCACTGTGGCTGAAGAGTAAAATGCAAAATAAATTTTCAGAGCCGGTGGTTAAATTTTTTATTTTGAGTGGATAGGAGTACTTTTGAGTGAAGATCTTAGATTTGAAGTTGGATGTTTAATATCTTGAGTGCTTCTTGACTTATGGAAGAAATACTCATGTGAAAGCACAAAATATCCTCACCAGCTGGGCAGTAGCCACCTTAAAGTATGTTTAGTAGAGGTACAAATGAGTTGATAGGAGTATTCCTTGGTGGGGAATCACCACAGTTTGAATATACAGACTGTTGAAGCATTCAGATAATAATGTAAGAGTAGATCTCTGTGAGCACTTTGGTAATGAATTTCATACAAGTCATTTTAGGATGTATATCAGGAAGTTGCCATAAATTTTGGATTGTGATTCATTTCAAGGAATATATGTGCTGTCCTAATATCAGATTGTCATTGGGCATTACTGAAATTCTTATTTTGTGAGAGAAGATAGTAGACTGAACACAAGTTACTATATAACAAAGTATTGAGTCTTGGATGGATTGTATCTATATTATGCCCAGACAATAAAAGTAACAAGGATTGTGAGTTCTGGCATATTTATGCTGGTAGCTGTATGGAATATTCTCCATGTATAACAACATACATGGTTTCATATCTCAGCTTATGGGTTATTTCACAGAAGCATAAGTTCTTCATTTATAGTCTAGAAAACATGACAAGCAAGACTGGTTTTATTTTTGTAGTAGATAGAATAACTAATTGTTGCAAGTGAAATGGACTACAGAATACTTTGGGCTGTCCAGTATTCTATGACACTGGTATCCCTTAATCACTTTAGGAATCAATAATATATTCAAACTCTGGTGGTATATTATAGTATCCCACCAAGGAATACTTCTATCAACACAATCATACCTATACTAAGCACACTTGAGGTGGACATTTCACCTGGCAAACAATAAGAATTTCAGTAATGTCCAATGACAATCTGATATTAGGGCAGCACATATATTCCTTGAAATGAATCACAATCCAAAATTTATGGCAACTTCCTGATATACATCCTAAAATGACTTGTATGAAACTCATTACCAAAGTGCTCACAGAGATCTACTCTTACATTATTATCTGAATGCTTCAACAGTCTATATATTCAAACTGTGGTGATTCCCCACCAAGGAATACTCCTATCAACTCATTTGTACCTCTACTAAACATACTTTAAGGTGGCTATTACCCAGCTGGTGAGGATATTTTGTGCTTTCACATGAGTCACTCAAAAGTACTCCTATCCACTCAAAATAAAAAATTTAACCACCGGCTCTGAAAATTTATTTTGCATTTTACTCTTCAGCCACAGTGCCTATCTATAATTGGAAGGTACAGTTGATCTCTCTTGTGAGTGCACTATCTGCCAGAAGTCTTAGAAAGCGTGGGAAAATTGTAACCCCTATCAGACAAACTCTGATTTCATGCTTTTTATTGCATTTACCCCTATTTCTTTGTTTCCAGCATTTTTGTATCAGTTTTTAGCATTTCTGCCATTTTTCCTTTTGGCACTGTGCAAAAGTGTGGGAACATAATGCACCCAGACCTGTTTTTTCTGTCAATAAAAAACCACCATATTTTGGTGATATTTTCAGTGATTTCTCCATTTTGGGTGGTCCAAAAAAGCGTGGGAAAATACCTCGCACCTACCTGTCCTTATGCACACCCTATCCTATTCTCCTCATTCATAAAATTACAATTTAGAATCTCATCCCTTTTCAGTGATTTTCCATTTTTGATGGTCTGAAAAAGCGTGGGAAAATAGCCTGTCCCAATCTGTCCTTATATACACCCTATCCTACTCTCTATTTATAAAACTACTATTTTTAATATAAATTTCATCTTTGTTTTGTGATTTTTCCATTCTTGATGGTCCGAAAAAGCGTGGAAAAATAGCCCACCTCCTTATATACACTATCCTACTCTCACCATTTATAAAATTACTATTTTTAATATAAATTTCGTCTATTTTTGGTGATTTTTCTATTTTTGATGGTCCGAAAAAGCGTGGGAAAATAGCCTACCTCCTTATGTACACTATCTTACTCTCACCATTTATAAAATTACTATTTTTGATATAAATTTCATCCATTTTCAGTGATTTTTTCGTTTTTAATGGTCCCAAAAAGCGTGGGAAAACAGCCTGCCCCAACCTTCCCTATGTACACCCTATCCTACTCTCTCCATTTATAAAAATACTATTTTCAATATAAATTTCGTCTATTTTTGGTAAATTTTTTATTTTTGATGATCCGAAAAAGCGTGGGAAAATAGCTCGCCCCAACCTGTCCTTATGTACACCCTATCCAATTTATAAAGTTACTATTTTTGATATAAATTTCATCTATTTTTGTAATTTTTCCGTTTTTAATTGTCTGAAAAAGCGTGGGAAAATAGCCCACCCCTACTTGCCTTTATGAATATCCTCTCCATTTATAAACATACTATCTTTAGTACAAATTTCATCTATTTCAGTCTTTTTTCATTTTTATTGCTCCGCAAGGCGTGGGAAAAATTTCCGCCATAGCCCGCCACCATTTAGCACACTGCCTGCCCCTATAGAATGTATATGTACATATTTACCATCTTTATCCACTTACTTTTCAAAAAGCTGCCTTATGACAAATGTGTTACAGCTTGTGACGCATTTTTACTTTACAAGGTAATTACTCAATGTCCCCCACCTATTTCCGGAGCTTTTTGGGGGGGTACCTTCCATATTTGGTTACTCTGGAGCCCAGAAATGGCCTCCGCTTCTTGGCTGTCTACTTATCAAAAAGTGCCCTGGATCACTAACATGTACTTGTCAAAAAGTACTCTTGCCTCTGGTGAATGTCTATGGAAAATAGGTTGTTAGGACATCAACGACGCTGAAGAAAAGAGACATGCCGTGGAATGTTCTTCTGCCGTCTTCTTGTATGCTTCTGCCTGCTCTTTGGTCCCTTTCAACGATGTAACCTTGCTTTCAAGATCCTTGATATGATTGTTCATCTGCTGCTTCACCTCTTCTTTTGCCGCTCCTGAAGATGCCATTTCCTTCTCTAGTTCTTTCTCTAGTTCTCTCACGCATTTGTGGGTCTGCTTGATGTCACTTTCAAGACGTCCAGCCTCAGTCTAGAACAGAAAAGAGTTAGCAAAGCAAATCAGGAATATGAGAAGATGATACACACATTCTTTCCCTTCAGCTTTTCTTGCAGCTCCTCCATAGATGCCTACGAGATGTCAGTTGACATTATCCCGGAAAGTAAAAATGCTTCACCTTCAAATTCACCATGTCGCGATCATATCCGGAAATTCCAGTCTCCAGCTCGGCGATTCGTGCCTGTTTGGGTTTAGGTGAGATTGAAAAGTGGTAGGGAGCGGAGAATATTCACCTGCTTTTTCTCCATCTGCTGCCTGAGGGATGCTTCGGATGCAGTGTGATTTTGCTGAATCGGGATATCAATACATAGGAAGGATGAACAAGCAGAACAGGGTCTCACTTGACTATTGTCTGCTTCGGTCTTGAGTCTGGTGATTTCAACGGTACTCATAGACACTCTCGCTTCAAGTTCCCCAATTCGTGCTTGCTTTGAATCAAGCTGAGCTTGAACAGTTTTCTGTTCAGTTCCGACAATCAGTTGACCCAACTTCCATACCATGACACACACCATGAGATTGCTATGCTCTGTATTCACTCGTGCAATCTCGGCTTCGTGCGTCTTTTATCAAGGTAAACACATAGTGAGACAAGGCTGAATAATTGTAACCTGCCTTCTTCTGCGTCTCCGCCTGTTCCTCGAAATTCTGATTCGCTGTCCGAAGCTCATTTTGCAGGTCAGTCACCTGCTGGTTCGCCGCCTGCAGAGAATATCAAATGACAGTCACCGATGCTCGCTTGTAAATGACATACCTTCAGGCATTCACTGACTCTGCTCTTATCCTGAAGGACAGCCATATGTTGCGTCTTATCATCACAATCAGCACCTCTGACATGCATTCATCAATATCACGGAACCTTTTCTTTTTCGTATTCAGCTTTCTCTTGATCGAGAGTAGCCTAGACAACGAAATTAGCTGTATGCGTAGAATATGAGAAAAACTCACTTTTAACTCATCATATTGTTTCTGTAACGATACTAACAGTTCCTTGGCATCATCGCGCTCTTTCTGTGAGATAGGCGAGTTTCATTTCATTGGAGTAGGCGGAACTTTCACAGGGAGTCTTACCTTGGCTTGGGTTTTCTCTGCTTTCAAATCTTCTATCTCAATAGCTTGGGGATTTTGAGTGCTATCAACAACCTAACGAGAGGGTCAGAAGGCGACAAAATCCAGTCAATTACCTAATTACCTCGTCCATTTCCTTAATATCATCCAGCTTGTCCTGAAGCTCGGCGATTTTATTGGAAAGCTTTTTCTCCTCAGCTTCTTGCGAAGAGCGTAGATTGTCTAGAGTGTTTCGTAGATCAGTATTGCTGTTTCGAAGCGCAACAAGTTCTTCAGCCTTGGTGCGCAAACATCAAATAACGGCCGCAATAAAGAAAACCAGCACATACATTGGTATCGTGAGCTTTATCTGCTGACGACGTCGAGGCCTTGACTGCTGCAGCTGCCTATTGGGAAGGCCAGAATTAATGGATGCATGGTCCATAACGTCTAGATTTACCTCGAGTTCAGACACGCGTTGCTAGAGTTCAGCTCACGATCAATGAATACGAACAAGGTATTTATGTTAACACACCTGAGACTTGCGCATTTCTTCTTGGATTCGTTCGTGAGACGGTAACTATCTCTTTCTTTAACAGCATTATCCAGCCCACACTAATGATCATGCAATGTGAGGTGAGATTAGCTGTATTGGCGACAAACACACCTGCACTGTGCTGCACAAGTTGACCAGAAGCTTTTCTTGGTGAGTGGTAGGTTTCACTCGCTCATGAAGGGAGTGGATTGGGCTCTCGTATTCCTTAACTCAACGCTTGAGGCTAGCAATAATCGCAAAGAGTTTATCTTCCCTCAGACTGATGTCAGATAGAGTTGAAGGGTCTATATCCTCGAAAAACGAAGGATCTAACACTTGGAATTCTCGTATGATGTGGTCTTGTAGCGTTTCTATCGTCTTCTCCTGCTCTTGTATGGTGGTCTCGTGTTGTTTGATAGTATTTTCCATCTCTTCTTTAGCCCAGTCCAGCCTCCTAAACTTCCGTTCGTTGACCTTGGGACCAGAGTTCCATAAGGAGGGCTGGAATTGCCAAAGGTTAGTAATTATAAACAGAGACATTTACGAAATGAACAGCTTCGTCCCCAGAGTCAGAATGTGCCCTCTTATGCGGATTGTCTATCTCCATCCTGTGTTCCCGATCCTCTGTTATTGTCAAGAGGTCCTGCAGTGCGACTGGCCCGGGTCTTTCGAGAGAGACGGAATTCTGCAAATACAGGTTCTGCAAAGAATAAAAAAAGGTAAAAGGAGGTCGACTCACATCGATGGTTGTATCCGTCGTTGTCGTCTCTGCTACCGAGCTGATGACAGTTCCATGGTGAGAGGTCTGTAAAACAGGTCAGGGTATACCTGGACAGAAGATGCGATGACGAAACATACAGCATCCCTTGTAACAGTATCACCTGTTCCATGCTGCTCTTGAGCTAAACTTTCCATATAGTTGAGAGTATGCTGAGGAGAGATTTCGAGGAAAGAGTTGAAAGAACTGAACAAAGGAACGGATATTCGGAAATACGGCTGACCTTGAAATCTCTTCTCCCCATTCACACATGCATGTGCGAAATCTGTATCCCTATCCATAATGATATGCGAGACGGGTTGTTGAAGATGGTTGTCGACTTTGAGCTTGTCGATTAGATGATGACTGTGACGATGAGAGTCCAGTAAGCGGACTTTACCGACCGTCTACTATTCCCAAACTGTCGCATATACCATTGCTCAACGTATGCCCAACTGCCGTCGTTTTCCAGCTGTTCTTCCCTCCTGGTCCCGAAGAAAGCTGAGAGGTTTCCCTCCATACCTGACTGACGAGACAATGAACAGAGTGGGATGAGCAGCAAATTGATAATCGTTGAATGCTGGAGAGAGTAAAATGAAGTCGAATTAAACTAGAATTGTAGTTATAAACCACGACAGATAGTAAGATTACATTAATTAGTTTTTAACTAAAGAGATGGGGGCCAATTGAACTCTGACTTCTCAGGAAGAGTCAACCCTTCCATCTCTGCCAAACTCCTAACTGACTCCTTCAAGACCAAAGACACAGATGGCATATGTCGGATTTCCGTTTGGCACAACCCGCATTTCATCGTGTGCCAGTCTGGGTTTGGACGGATCTCCTCAAGATGATGGATGCATTGCTCCACCAAGCAAGGGCCACACATTGTATGACCACAACGTAAACTTTGTGAGGCCTTAGATGTGTTGAGTAGAGTGAAGAATAGATATACTTACACGCAAGGTGGCCATGCCAATTCCATACATATTGGACAGGTATGTGACTCAACGTTCGTTTTCTGCATCGTCTGCATCGTTTTGAGGGCATTTTCGAGAGCCTGGAGTACACACATCAGTGAAGAAAAAAGGACTCCTTATAATTACAAACCTTGATGTGGGCCAAGGCTTGTTGAAGCTTGGTTTGCTTTTTTGTTCCTCTAGAACTCCGCTCCTTGAAGAACGTATTAGAAGTTGAGGCGGAAAGTGGACAAGACTTGAAAGTACCTCCTCAACTTCAGCGGGCTTCTTCTCATTGCTGGATGAAGCAACGGGCGGTTTTCCAGAAGAGCTAGAGTGTCGCTGGGAACGACGAACATCCTTCCAGGAGTAGGTAGTGATGGGATGGGGGAGTGTCGGAACGAATTCTGTATCCATGCTGCTGGGAAGCACAAGTTGTCTGGGCTGAAGGAGAAGTTAGTCTTTATAGGGCGAAGAGTGGTTCAAAGGGATAGGGTAGGCCACAATCAGCCATTGTTTCGTCCCATGTAATCAAACTAGCGGGCCAGACGTCGCAATCCTGTTAAAGGACTCCCATCTTGAAAGGACTATAGATAAATACACAGCACGGTCCCATTGAGGAACTACCGGTTTGCAGGACGTAAGCACACGGTCGAAGAGAGAGCACGTGCCAAATTTGGATACGTTATTCTACCTCTCCGAACGTACCGTTTGAAATTTCTCTGTCATAGTCTCCCCTAGGCAGACTTGGTGCACTCATACCTCGCTTTTATCTGCTGTCATATAGATCTGCAGCAGCCGTCGCGCTGCGAGCTTGTCTGGACTGGTAATGAGGTCCCGGGAACTATGTATAACTAGTGCTCCTGGACTGGAATAGACGACCTCCCAAACACTTCTATTCTTCTTTGGCTTGGCTTTACCTTGAGGGATACGTATTCATTGTGGGCAATATGGATGGAGGCTAGTGAGTTTGTATCTTAATAGTCTTCAGCTCAAAGACGAAAATGGCAATTTCTCTTGTATGAAGAAAGATGGGCCTTCAGAAATGTGCGACATCGTTTTTTTAACTTGAGTTTGCGTTGCTAAATGGGTTTTCACAGGCATTCTGTTTCCATTGATGAACGCAACAATCTGTTTGCGGCGTTGACCAACCAGCGTGCCCAGCTTTTGAAACTCAGCAGTTTAGAACATTTCACAACTTTCGGTGGGTCATTCCTTGGGTCAATCTTAGAGTTACTGATATTTTGCAGAGACTTGTACCCTTCAAAGGATCAGCCTGAGACTGTCGTGTTTTAAAAAGGCGCCATTCTTCCGCAACTGACGGAAACCTGATCATGAATGTTCCTAGCACCTGGACTGGTGTATGTTGGACTGGGTTCTTGGTATATTCAGGATGGGCTACCTGTACGTTATTCCTTTTCTCTCTCGCGGTGACATCTTGAATATATCCCAGGTTCGATCACATACTCGTGAGCTTTCGTATGGAATCCTTGAAGGCTCTGTCTTAGGCTTTGGACTCCCATTATTTGCCTTGCTTCCGAGAACGGCGTCTTCAGTAATGCGACCACTGGAAAAGATACTGATACTGTATCATTTTCATACTACGTTTACCTACTTGGACCCGTTTGCTGTCTCCGGACAATTCTTTCACGCTGATACTGTCACTGAGCAAGTCTTCCACGCCTTACAATCAGCGACCAGTCCCTCTGTCTCCTTTACTGGAGTGTATGATTCTGCAGGCCGGTCACCAACGAATAATGATCTTCTCCTAGTACATATCCAGTCTTATCAATCTATGTCGTAACCAGTTACTATACTGTGCAAGTAAAAACCTCCACTTGTCACTACACACACTTGGTTGAACAATCACGGACCAATAGCTCAGTGGTTTAGAGCGAGGTCACTAGTTATGCCTAGGTCCTGGGTTCAATCCCCAGTTGGTCCAAGTCATATTTATCCCGAGATCAAGTCACCACAACATGGTAGCAGCAACCTGTTAGGTCTTATCTGCCTGGGCTCTGAGTATGCTTGGTCCTTCTGATAGCCCAACCAAGTGATACTTGAGGTTATCACTTGAGGGGGTGTGTCGTAACCAGTTACTATACTGTGCAAGTAAAAACCTCCACTTGTCACTACACACACTTGGTTGAACAATCACGGACCAATAGCTCAGTGGTTTAGAGCAAGGTCACTAGTTATGCCTAGGTCCTGGGTTCAATCCCCAGTTGGTCCAAGTCATATTTATCCCGAGATCAAGTCACCACAACAATCTATCTTTGCTGTAGCGAATTGGCACTACCTTGGCATGGATTAGAATTTAATTGTTATAGTTGAACCATGCATTTGATCATAAATAAGACAAAACTGGATAAGGTAACACATCTTATTAAGCCTTTCCATTCGATGTTCTTGCTCGTTCTTGCTCTCCACCATGCAGTACACCTTAAACAGTCCTGTCCAAACCAAACCCTTTTACGATAGGAGCCATTCCTATCCTTTAACACTAAATTCGTTAACAAAACTCTCCACAAGATGTTGTATCTCGCCTGCTCCTTCGCCGGTTCCCGTCTCGCCAACAGTTACGCACGGCACTCCAAAGCCCATACCCGGCTCTCCTTCAACGCTTTCAACGATGACTTTACCCAATGCATCAGTCAAAGATGTCGACTTGGCTGAACTGTAAGGCGGATGATTTTCCCAACCTTAATAGTCTCACATGAATTCATAGCACGGCACAATCTACCCACATACACGTCCATTCCCTCGAGCAGTAAGCTAGTTGTTCCTCATCGCATTCATATTCTCATATTCACGTTTTCCAATTCCCAGCCTTGAGGACGTTCTGCAAAAGCAATACAAGCAACGTGGTCCGACCACTACATATCGGCTTATGTATGACAAAAGTCTTGATGCCAGCGTTGTTCTTAAACACATCGATGAACTAGAGTTTCGGCGAAGCCTCCGGTAAGCCATCTAGCCATCTACTCGCCGTCCATTAGTTTTGACATATACCAGCCTCTGGACTTTCTCGGATCTTATCTACATCAAAATGACATCTACGGTACACGATACCTTCACATCAGAGTTCGGGAAGGCCATTGAGGAGTCATTAAATGCAATCGCTCGAGGCTTCGGCAGCGAGGATAACGACTTGATTTCATCTTGGAGTGGACATCAGGAAAAAGCTTTTGAACCAATGGGCATCAATCCTATGAAAAAGATGCCTCAAATGTCAGTTGGTAGAATCAAAAAAACATTCATGGATTACATGGGTTCCACCAGCACCATGAATGTTTTTGACCTCCATAGCATAAGGTCAATCTGTTGCTCGATTACATGTTTGTCAATGAAGGTCAGAGATGTCTTTAAGGCAAACTTACTAGCACTTAAAGATTTCCTTCAGACAATCCTCAGAGATATTTTTTACAGCTATGAATGTTTTAATGCATACTTTTGGTGGTCTTATAGATGAGCTTCAGTAGTTTTTGGCTGCCTTAAACATACTTTTAACACTTCTTGTTGATTTTTTTGACTGTCTTCTGGCATATTTTTGCCTCTCTTCAACTGGCAATAACAATACTTTTGACAATCTTTTGACTGCAATTTGACACTCTAAAGAGCTAAATTTGACACTTTAAAGAGCTAAATTTGATATATATTAGACAATCTCTTGTGCTCTTTTTGACTGTCTATCAGTATACAATAGATACAAAATAGCCATCTTTTTGGGCTCATTTCACCACTCTAAAGTTTTTCAACAAGATGATATTTCTCACTTTGTTGAATGTCCATGGGTATACAACAGATACACAATGATACATTTTTTGATGCACTATCGGCAGAACTTTGGGTTCATTTGGTCACTCTAAAGTTTATAAATGGGATAAACGGGACAACATATAAATGGGACAATATATAAACGGGACGATATAAACGGGACGATACATAAACAGGATGATATATATAAAAATGCTCGTGCTCAATTCAACGCGCCCGTCAGCCCAATCTCACCCTTGGCGGAAACCCTAACCGTAACAAAACCAAAGCGAGACAATTTATGCCGATGCTAGCAGAAACAGAATCAGTAATGACATCCAAAACAAAAACAAAAGCAGACGCAAGGTGCAAACCTTCTACGAGCTCCCTTCCTCCTTACATGCCCCTTCTCTGTCAGGACCATGCGCCAAGCTTTCTTGGTCGTCATCATTGTCTAGTCCAGGAAATAAGGATTTCGCTTTCTCCTCAAGGGCCCGGTAATCAAGATCCGCCGGGTCTTCCTCTTGTCCAATTTCACTAGATAATGAACAAGAACGTCAGTACAGATACGGTTTCACAAGATAGGGATTCACCCTATTTTCATGTACATGTATCGAAGAACATTCTTGTAGTATAGCGGAGATGATTGCTCCAGTCGTCTAAGGCTCTTGCAAATCAAACGGTACCTGTCAAAGCTCATTTTTACCAAGAAAGAAGAAAAGCTCTTTTGACTCACTCAGGTCCGGCATTCTTTTCGGAAAAATAGCTGGTACTTGTAAAGCCTGAGCAATACTCGGTCAAAACATGAGTGATCTATATTGAAAAACATCAGCACGAAATAAAAGAATCAGAGAAACAGAATTGCCGTTGTACAAAGCAAGGCAACTAAAGGTGCCGGAATAGATTTCGCCTCCAACAAGTAAGTAAGCAAGGGCCTGTCTACCGAACCAGACAGATATGTCTGCAAAATCTTCGGTAAAAGTTGGTTCATAAAAGGGGTCTCAGAATTCAGTAACAGGAGCTGGGAGAGATAGATCAGACGCAATTCTACAACGAGTGTAGAAGGTACCTCGGGGTCTATATCGCTATGATGATATTTCTGATCTGCCACAAGCCAAGGTATGATGACCTCCTAAACAAATATTAAATGCATTAGTAACATTCTGTGCCAACGACTCACCACCGCGTTTTTGCCACGTTTACGTCGTACTTTCATAGCAGTGGCGCGCGGTTCAGAAAAACCATAGTGAGCTAGAATAATGGGAGCGGAGACTCTCTTGAACTTGTATCTTGCATCAACACTTCCATATGACATCTATAAAGTAGAATTAGCCCACGTCCACAGTAGCAGATATCTAGGTCACATATCGGAGAAGTAGATCAAGTTCTTGGTTGTTCTTTTCCACCTCTTCAATCGTTGCAAGGTACTCTTCATCACCACACTCTCTGGCCGCTTTGAGTAAAACTCTCCAACACACTGACGTGTCCTCAGGAAAAGCATTCGAGACCACAGTGGCAAGCCGTACTGCTTTCTTCCCAAATTTGGCAAGGTGCCTCACCTGGGGAGACTGGAAACAAGCTCTCGTGATCTTCTGGGGAAGACGTATGGGTGCAGTGACATTTCCTGAGTTTTTATTCACTCGCTTTAATGGAATGTCAACCATTGTCATCTAGGGGATGGAGGAATTATCAGCTTGCTACCGTAAAGATAAAATACATACCCTTTCTAAATCTTCATCGATCTCTTCCTCATCGGAGTCTTCTACGTACAAGTTATCGTTGTCACCTTCAGACATCTGGGCTGGGTGTTCTGGTGAACAGTCAATAGCAACATATTGTATTCATAGGAAACTTGCCTTCTTCGGCCATGTCTTCATCATTCTCCTCCTCGACATCGCCGTCGTCCTCCTCAACATCAGCATCACCACCAGCAGAACAGTCTTCTTTCATTGAATCAAAAAGAGCCCTTTCGTCGGCATCAAGATTGTCTCTAGAACCTGAATACTTTATCAGAGCTGCCAATGTCGACACGAATGAAACTTTCCTTTTTCCTTGTTGGGCTCTTCGCAGCCCTGCTCGTTCGGTGTATCTAGAGGGAGTTTGAAGGACATACAAAGCAAGAATAAAGTCAGCTTACTTTCGGTACCATCTGCCCCTCCATCTGACCTTCTTCTCTTCCGGTAACTGTTCTCCAAAGAAGCCCTTAATTCTGATGCCTTTGAAATTGAGGCTTGGATGTTCGAAGCCAAAGACTTGGCGGGCGAAGCTGAAAAGGGTCTGCCCTTGATCTCGGACGACGGCTTTTTCGTGGTTATGTTTGAAGCCGAAAAATTACTGGTCGAAGCTGAGGAAGGTCTGACCTTAGTCCCGGACGAGGGCTTTTCTGTGTTCCCCTTTCGTAGGGATGCGGGCCCGGTAACGTTCGAAGCCAAAGACTTGGGGGTCGAAGCTGAAGAAGGTTTGTTTTGCCCGTTCTGTAGGGATGCAGGCCTCGCAGTAGTCTTTGCAATGGCAGGTTTCGAAGTCGCAGGCTTCCCTTTTGGGACAGTGTTTGCCACAGCTCCTTTAATCTTGCTAGCTGCGTGAGTCGTCACCCTAGCTGAATCAGCCTCGTTCCCAGAGTCCGATGCAGTGCTTCGAAGCTTCTTAGCTTTAGGAGGCATGGAAGATGGACAGAAAGTAGAAAGTAGAAAGTAAGAAAGTAAGAAAGTAGAAAGTAAGTAGGAGTTGGAATGTGACAGCGAATTCGAACTCGAAATAGTGACAAACAAAAAACTAGTAAGCGTCGTTAAACATGTTCAGATCTGCAAGGACTTCTTGAGCGATCGACAACCTTTTCTCTATCAAATCTCCACATAACTGATAGTGCACAAGAGTAGTTTTTACCGGTACTGCTCCTAAATCGATTAAACATTTAAGATGCCATAACATGTGTATACCGCAATCATGGGCATTGATCTGAGTCGGAGTCTATTTCAGTAAGTCAGTGAGCTGCGTAAAATAGTGAGAAGCCCAGTACCGGTGCGTATATGTCATAAGTCCAATTTGACTCAAGGTCTGAGAGGTCAATGGTTTGTCCACGGTATTCTCCCAACCGTTCTGTCAGCCACATAAGTGCCTATTTTAGACTTAGCAACCTGATGCAGCAAATGAGAGGCTGGAGCTTCTACTTACTATCATAAGTGAAGCGCGGCTTGATTCAAGAGGGTTATTCACTTTACTTTCAATGCTGTCATGAATTGCAATTTTTTTCCTGTTGAAATCGATGACGGTGGAGTACCAGTGTACGTTTGACTCGTTTATCGGAATATGGACATAGCTCCAGTCCTGTATATTGAGCTTTATCTAATAATAATAAGAGTCAGTAATACGCATTTCGTGGGCTCAAAAATCACTGACAATTCTCTTCTTTATTGTCACAAACCGTATTATTTTAATTCTTTTTCCTTTATTTACTGTTGTTATTTACTCAAGCCATTACCCTGTAACAGACTCTAGACTCAGTCGTACGTTCCGTTCTATCTTCCTTATTGTCTACTATACCACTGTCCCGGTTCACCATCTTCCCATAATCTTTCCATAACCTTTCCTGAAACACGCCTTGATCTACATCTGTCATCGTTACCTTCTTTTCTCCCATCATCAGCTTCTCTCTACCTTATCGCAGCCTCATTGTTCATGTACTGCAATACCATTTCACACTGCTATGCGCTGCCTCTTTTCCCTATTGATAGTTAACAGTATATAAACCCAGTACCCTGTAAACCTAGTCCTTAGCTTGACCTCTTGTCAACTCGGACTAGGTATGTGTTCCTGTATCCGTCTCTTTACCTCAATGTAACCTTGTCAACTCGGACTAGATTCCCTGAAGCCATCCCATCGACGTTTCCTTATCCGAACTTATCTAGTGTCACCCTTCGTGACATTTATCCACTTTTGTAGCTGTCCCAAACGCTGAGGATCTTCGAATTCGCTATCTCCGATTGCTTGTGAACACGTTCTTGAAAGGAACAGAAATTTTGGAGCAAAGAAAGTGGTCATGCCAAGAGTTTCTGGACTGTTGCCGCACCATTTTTCAATGAAATAGTTCACAACCTCGTCGTTAAGCCACAATCCTGGCCTCAGACACTTGAAGTGCAAAAGACGCAAGTCAAGTGAGCGCAGTTTGCAAAGCCGGTCAAATTCTGGTTCCGAGACCTGATAATTGGGGTCAAACTGCTAGCTCGATAATTTCTTGCAAACTCAAATCCACCTTGGACATGAGCTTTTGGAGCTCGGATGTATGTTGAACCCACACCTTCTGGACAGTCATTTCACAAAGAAAAAAGCCCACGTGATTGTGATATCAAGCTCGATAGGAGAACAGAATCTATTATACAACCCATCCGTCTTCCAGCCCCATGCCCTGGCTCCCTCTATGCAATTAATACCTGGAAAGAACGTGTTCCAAAAACATGAAAAAAACAACCAAAACCAGATATTTCCCTCCCAGTGAGCTGGAATTAGTAATACGCCAAAAGTCAAACCGTATATGCCCTCAGGCCCTTGTTCGCTCAAGTAACCCTAAGTTCTATATTCAGAGCTGAGAAAAACTAGTACGTGTTTCGTGACCGTTTCCGGGATCGAGGTTGCACCGCAGGCTCTTCCAGTAATGGTCCTCCTTCTGGCAGGTCATCTTCTGGAAAAGAAGTGAATAAAACGTCTCCCAATTCCGAACCTACTCTTACCTCCGGCGCTTGGAGCATACGCCAAATAACATGCCCTCAACTTTGTCTCCACCTTGTCACAAATACCCTCCCGTCCTGCCTTTTCTTCATCGGAAAAGAATCTAACGGAAACATCTTCTTCTAGATATTCTATCCACGGGACAAGAGAATCTGCTTCAGGGAATTCTTTCCAGCCTTGACAAAAGTACACATCTTCACCAAAATCTTTTTTCAACGCTTCCTGAAAAGCTAATGCAGAAACAGTCTTGATTCCAGCCTTAGAAGCATTCAAGAGGTGATTGTGCAAAGCCCTGGCTTGTTGTCCA
The DNA here is from genome assembly GCA_037954225.1 of Stygiomarasmius scandens. Lineage (NCBI taxonomy): Eukaryota > Fungi > Basidiomycota > Agaricomycetes > Agaricales > Campanellaceae > Stygiomarasmius > Stygiomarasmius scandens. The sequence goes on along the minus strand of JBANRG010000131.1, from coordinate 44,543 downwards.
AGCAGCCTCTTCCTATACATCGGCAGAACAACCGTTGCTTGCAGGTTAGCATCAGGGCTCCTAGGAACAAGCTCGACTTCTCTCTCAAGCCAGGCTACAATTCTATAGGCATAGTATCCAGATAATCCGATGCTTTTGGTATCCTCTTTTGACAGCAGCCCGCTGTAATGTTCCCTAAAGATGATACTACTGAACTCCACAAGGTTTATCAGACAAAATAGGTCATTTAACCCCTCTAAACAGCCTATGTCAGGGAGATGGGGAATGGATTGCCTTGATTTGCAGAGCTGCACATAGTCCTCATCGCCTTCCATGGTTTTGCATATAAAGGCGAGAAGGTAGAGCAGTAGGCGATGATGTTCCGGGTGTTCTCGATCGGTGACATGCTTTCCCCGAACGAAGCAATGGTAGATTCCGAAACAGGAATCACGGAGAGTTGACGAGCAGTAGAAATGAGATCCAAAGCAGATGGATGGTGACATGGTTATTATAAAATGAGGCGTGTTTGGTCTCATCAACCTGGAGGAAATGTCAGAACGGTCTAAAACGCAGTACGTGCTTACAAAGTGTTTCCAGGAATTAATTTCAAGGCAACAATTCTCCACTTGTTGTCGTCCTGCACTCCATTATTCCTCGTCTCTTCATCCTGATTCATCCATGGAGTGCAACACTTAGAAAATGTCAAAGTGGATCTGAAATGACTGAAGTCCATGTCCTTTGGTAAAGCTAACAGCCAATATCTTTCACCTGAAAGTATTGAACAGGCTGTAGCAAAACCTGCAGTATCGATGCGTCACTTGTGAAGAGCATCAGCGGAGGCGCACAACCCCCATCTCATTACTGGAAAAGGGTATGCATCCAACCAGTTTCTGAGCACCTGAAACAACGCATGAACATCCGAGGCCAATCCCCTCGGAAAAAATTTATCACTAGAGACAGCGGGAAAGTCCTGAAGATTCAAAATTCTGCCACTACGTCCTCTCTCAGCTTCAGCAAGAACTTCCGATAAGGTTGCCCGGCAATGTTTGGCATTCAAGGTGGATTGGTCTGGAACTATTAGATTAATCCAAGCTCATCGGTTGGAATTGACCATACCTTGGGCATTACGAAGATGGTGTAGGTTGCCTAACTGGCTTAGCTCTTCCTTTGTGAAAAGACTCTTGCCGCTCTTCAAGGAGTAACCTGGGGTGTCTCGTAACACTATATGGCTTCGAGCTAGCAATCGCTGTTTCTCGGCATCAGAATAACTTTCATACTGTGCGTGAGAGAGTGAGAATATGAAGCATTTTCTGTTTTTTTCCGCCTGGTCTGCATCTTCGAGCGATTGCGCACAGACAAATTGTCCGCGGTCATGTTCCACACGCTTGAGCAAATTCTTGACATATCTGATATATTTCGTTACCTGGAAATGAGTGAAATCAGCAAAACAAAAGAATAATACTAATAACACTGCCTACGTGGAAAGCGGGTCGATAGTCCTCTGGTGTACCATTCAGGTCATATACAGGCGGCATAGTATGCGGAGTTGTAAATTGCTGTTTAGAAGTATGCTTCAGAAAAGACCGGTTGCAGCCTAAAAGAAGAAAGATACCCCAGGTCTGTCACTTGATTCGAAACGAGGTGACCGCAACTGAGAATTTTTGACTATGAACCAATGACACATGACAACTGAGCTGCACGTACATTCAACGTCCATGCGTCCTCGATTTTCTGTATCCCCTCAGCGTTGGGCAAGATATGATACTGATTGAGGAAAGAAGAAGAAAGAGTCGATGACGTGTTCGAGCGGGATCCTGTATTACTCCGCTTACGCTTCCTCTGTTGAGAGGCCTCCATATTTTCCTCACTCTCAATACCATTTCCTGTCTCTATCACCTTTCTCCTGCTGCTGTCCTCGTCATACTGCTCCCCTACAGGCCACTCGTCGTCTCTCGCAGTCTTTCTCCCTTTCTGTGTTTCCTTGTTGTCATCTTCAGACTGCTCCCTATTGTCATCTTCAGAACCTTCTCCATCATCTTCAGAACCTTCAGACTGCTGTCCACCTTCAGAACCTTCAGACTGTTCTCCATCGTCATTTTCAGACTGCTCTCCATCTTGCTCCTCATTGTCTCTCACAGTCTTTATCAGTTTCTTTTCATGGCCTTCTTTCTCGCCATCCTCATCCTGCTCGCCATCCTCCTTGTCCTCCTGCTCATCATCCCTGTTCTTGTCCTGGTCCTGCTCATCGTCCCCGTTCTCGTCCTGGTCCTGGTCCTGGTCATCATCCTGGTTGTCATCCCGCCGACAAATAATTTGGCTGTCTTGACGTTGTTCATTCTTATCACCTCTTCTACTGTCTTGGTCGTTCTCCTGAAGTATTGGATCTCCGGCTTTCCACTCATACCCGTTGCTTTCTTCATCCTGATTTGTCTCATCATCTTCACTCCAATGTCGTCCGCCCGGTCCCTCTCCATTGACGTTGTCCTGAGGATATAGGCGGGAATTGTCATCAAATGCATCGGAGGTTATTGTATCTAAGACGCGTATTGTCAATACCAGAGAATGATTAGAAAAGAATTTGCCCACCTAATTTAAAAAAGTCTACCCCAACCTCCCTGCATGCTGCATTGTGACGCCCGAGGATGTTACCTTTCGCCTGTATTATTGCATCTCGAATACCAAAATTTTCCAGAGCACAACGCCAAAGAAGCTCCTTAATGCACATCTGAAAATCCTGCAGACACGACGGAAGGTCATTGCCAAGCGCTTCAAAAAGCTGGAAGAACAGATTCAGTTCCTACAACTGTATTCTTTATGCGGAGAGTCTTATGGAGAACAGCAATGGCCTAGTAGGTGCGCTTTTTGCGTAAAGCTTTGTGTCCGTTAACAAGAGCACGAAACTTCCAAACAATGCTAAATGTAGAGGAGAGCATAGATTTGCTTGTCTGTACTTCACCAACATGTTGTTCGCTCGATATTCGGGTTGGGCTGGCAACACATATTTATCTTTCAAGACTTCTTCTCCACTGATACTGTCTTCTAAATAAGTCCCCTAGAAATTGAAGAGTGAGTTTTATCGCGGAAGATGTCTAATTTGACGCACATTGATAGCCCCATGCAAATGGAACGCTGCCAATGCGAAATTGGAAATCACGACGTTAGCTTTGGAGTCTAATATCCCATTACCAGCCGCCTGTAAAAGTTTGATACCACAAGGGTCTGGATGGTTTGCAACTCGTGCTTCGAATTGGTCATGGAAAGGTGTATCTTGTTCAGTTTCGGTACAGAACTTGATCATATACTCCTCTCTGACAAGAGAATGCCAACCTTCCGGTCTGGACGACTTGGGACATAGTGTTGCGAAGCCAGGCTTAGAGTACGTGTGAGCTGATTTTTGAACTATCAGATGTACTCACCAAAGCACCTTGCTTCTCTTTGCTGAAGAACTTTTGTGTCATTCCCACATTGCTGGAGGGAAAAACATTGACAGAGCCAGTGGCACTAGCTCGGGCTGCCGGAGATAACTTGTAGGAATAGACGTCGATAACTCGAAGACCCAATATAACTGGCCAGATTGCTTTCGAAGTTGCGTTGCTGAATTTATGTGTGCTTTCTGTTGCGAACGCTCTGCCCTGCGTTTGGATAAGATACTTGCAATGACCCTCTAGCTTTTGCACTAGTCGCTTTAGGATATATTTCATTAGATTAGCCAAACTTGAAATAGATAAAAACATACTTCGAGCGGTGTGCCGGCCGTCACCACTTTCAGAGTTGCCCAACTCTGTCCAGCAATATTGGTTTCGAATGGGAGGGTTTCTAAACACTTCATGTCGGAAGGGTTAATATTGTCATCGGGAGAGACGAAGAATGTGTGGGATTCCATTCCACTAGTTGAACGCGTTGGCGCGGTACAGAATAAGAATGTGACCTTCGCGAGCGTGAATGTGACACTGAGGTTATAATGTCACAGATTTACCTTGAGTCCCCATGAGCTGAAGTACGGCCAACTGTAGCGTAGTTGGTCTTGATAATCTTCACAACGTTAGTCTAATTGGTTGACAACTGATTCATGCAGAAATTTTTTGAGAAGTGAGTATGTAGTATATATGCTATGTAATGATGTTCCTGTCCTACGTCGTATATAAATAAGTCCACCATGAGTCCCCTCCTTCCAGGCTGCCTAACGCATCTATAAATTAGATTAGTATCAAGTTGTAAGTTCGCAAAGCAGCGAATCCATACCGTTGGCCTGGAGCCGGTGGAATTCCTGCAGAAGGCAAGAGACGCTATGACCTTTGCTCGAAGTGTGCGAAATCAAATTCTTCAACGCTTTGCGTTTTTGGTACATAAGATCAGGTTTCGCTTTATTAGCTGCTCTTATATCATCAAGCGTTCGAGGGAACAGACAGCTATCCCCGCTAAGCATTTCCAAGACGACCTTGCAAGCGGAATATGTGTCGAGGTGGTAGGGATTGATGGGCATACTGTTTAAGGACGATAGCTCGAACGAACCAATGATATAGGAAGGCGACTTAACATGTTGAAACTCCGATTTCTCCCATTTTGCCATGTGATCCGTAACATGTCGAGAAAATTGAAAACCAGATAATTTGACCCTGCCGTCTTGCAATTTCAAGCAAGACGGATCCAGACCAAGATGAACAATGTCGATGGAATGCAAAAACTCCACACACTCCAAGAACTGGAGAGCATATTTTACGTCATTTTCCATCGACTCGATGTCGAGGTCACCAACTGGTGAGCCTCCTTTGCCAGGGACGATGCAGTACGAAGACGATCCTGGATAATGTTCTAGCAGCTGAATGACTCCACCTTCATCTTGGTAAAGCTTCAAAAATGGAATCAGTATGACCGCGCAAGTATGTTAATTATTGGAACACACTTTCATACTCCCTGAACGCAGAGTGTCTAATCGGTCATCCGAATCCGACACATCCACTAACTCTGGTTCGTCCCTAGACTCTGATACATCTAGTATTGAGACTGCTGAGGAGGAAGACTCTGGCGGGGACGAAGCCTCGGACAAGATTGGGCTGAGAGAGGTGCTTTCTACGGGCGACGTCGACAAATTATCGCAGGTGAGAAATGTTTTCATGGTGATGTTTCTTCTTGAACCTGTAATTGCAATACCGAAACCAGTAGTCTGAGGAGCGTCTCCGGAACGTGAAGTTCTTTTGTTTGTTTCTGGGTTGTTCTGGTCCTCTCGGGGTCGTTTCTTGCCCTTTGCATTGCCAGAACCACCGCCAGAACCACCGCTAGGTCCACTCCCAGAACCACCACTAGAACCACTCCCAGAACCACTCCCAGAACCACTCCCAGAACCACCACCAGAACCACCGCCAGAACCATACTGGCGTAACTCCGTCATCGCTTGCTTCATATCTTGCAGTGTAAGCATATCTCTGGTCTTCCATTCGTCGGCAAGGTTAGCTAGCATAGTGAACAGGCGATAGATGTCTGCTTCGTTACTGTACGAGAATTTTTCACGCGTTAAAACGACATCTCCGCCTTTTGCGAGGTAGCCCCAAAAAACAGTCAAGTCCAAGTTGTGGTGAACAAAAATCAAGGTCATAATGAAGGGAGCGTCGCCAAGCGTTTTGGAATAGAGGTATTGGCCTATTTTGGTAAATGCCACGGTGTAGACTATCATCCTGGTGCAATCACTCTCACTAAGATTGGAGTTGACCTCACCAAGAAGAAAAGGTGGCCGACCACAGAAGAAGTCGGGATGAGGGCTCCACTCTTTGCCTCCTTCTCCTTCTCCACCTCCTTCTCGGCATACCAAACTAATTTGTACTGCCTGGTTTCTTTATTCATCATTTGGATGCTGTATGCAGATACATAAAGGAAAATACTCACTGTCCATAATTAAGCTGAAAACCTTGATCGAATGGGATAGTACAAAAGAGTGGTACGATCAAATCCGAAAGTGCATCGGTAGCGCGAAGTGAGGACGATTGGAACGCCCCGAACTTTCTTGAATTATCGACAGTCGAGTGTTTGGAGCCCTCTGGGCGTTTCACTTCCCAGGGGGCACATTATATCATGTGTAATATATATTGCAATAATATATGATATATTATGTTATTAACCACCGAAAAATAAATTTTAAAACAACAAAAAAGTCGGTGGCAAAAGAGATGGTTAAAACAAAGGAATGCCACTCGAAATTTTTTCATTATTTCGTGCGGGAATCCAAATGCGCGATGATCGGGCGACGCTTTTATACTAGTAGGCGTCGCGCGACACATCGCGCATTTAGTTTCCCACAGGAAATAAACAAAAAATCGCGAGTGGCATTTCTTTTCTTTTGCAATCTCTTTTGCCACCGAGTTTTTTGTTGTTTTAAAATATGTATATCTGGAGTAATTTATATAATATATCATATACTATTGCATTGTGTTTATCAGATATTATTACCTGTGATATAAAAAGGTTCACTGGCAGTGTTTGTAGTGAAACCCTGCCTTCAGGCTTCGAGTAGCAACAAGATGCGCAAAACTTGACAACTCAAGCGCGCAAACAGGATGGTATTTGTTGGGATTGTCGGAGCTCTCGTCAAGGAGTGTGTGGAAGAGATTTAGACCTAGATGCTGCTTGATAGCGTCCAAGTCAATGAAGGATTTTTCGACCTGCTGAAAGATGGTTTTAGCTATAATCTCAACAGAAGAGGACAGAACTACCTCTGATGCTCGAAGAAGTCTTGGTCGACGTAGGTGTGACCTATATGTGGTAATCGCTTCGAGCACCTTCACATCTTTGTCGTCTGCAGAGGTGGATTCAATGTATCTGAATGCATGGTGTGCAGACAACCGTTTGAGATCCTCAGGACCTATGCCTGCATTGGCTGGCTTCATGAAGAGGGCTTCAGCAGCTATCTGAATAAGAGCTGGACAGTCAGGTTCAGCTTACAAACAACAATAAAAAGATTTGTCCACCTACGAACAACAATTGTCCAGAAGGATTCTAATTGCACACTCTTTGAGGTGAATGCATAGCGGTAGGCTCCACTGAGTTCTTGATCTGCTTTGGGCAAGACCTTGTCGAGACGGGTGTTAGGGTTCATGGTGATATCATCAATTTTGCGACATCTGGCCAATGAATCAAGGATGACATTGCCCTCATCGTCACAGCGGACGGGTGGGTCCATGCGTACGAGTCGTAAATGGTGGAAGCCCAGCGTGGCGTTACCCATGAACTTCCGCAAAGAAGGAGGGCTCGCATCCTTGTCGTTAGCCAGCGTGTGCAAGGTATTATACCATGTAGACGTTTTCTGATAGACCAGATAGCCTGTAGGAAGAGACTGCGACAAGGATGGACAAGGTTCTTCTATCAGTTCGGGCGGTATCCAGATATATGAAAGTCGCAGGTATTCGATGACGGTGTCTTCGTCCATAGGGTAGGGTATTGTCAATGTCTAGAACAAGGCGGTCTATTTGCCAGTGCTTGCTTGTTTCTTTGTCAGTGCTTGTTTCAAAAGCTATTCCATAAGATGGGAGTTCGATCCCTGGCCTTGACAACCTTTGACAGCTTTTGCTCCGGCCTTGACAGCTTCTTCTCTGCTTTCTTTGTCTCGAACACGTCCAAGTTTGAGCCTTGAGTAATTTTCAGTCTTCGGTCAGAAACGCGTCCGAAGACCAATTGAGCTTGATCTAGACCCCTGTCTTGAGTGGAAGGTTACGCTGAAAAAGACAGGCTCGCGGATAAAGGGGAAATACATAGCTGCCACCTGCAACATCTCAATATATGGGGCTCCAGGGTTCAACATAGTTGGGGGTTCAGAAGGCAAATGTCTGCTACCCTTGGTCCAAGTGAGCACAGCCGCTTTTCCGAAGTCACAATCGCGCCCGACCGTTAGAAAGAAGACAGTGAAATTCACTGACCTCGAATTCATTGAGCCATGATTGAGTATAGTAGATAAGTACGTCTTCAGTACAAAGACTTTGTGACAATCACACTATGACTTTTCGTTCACCGAGGTGAACGTCGGACTGAAATGGTATATCTTATCTCGTGACAATCACACTGTGACTTTTCGTTCACCGAGGTGAACATCGAACTAAAATGGTATATCTGATATCTTATCTCATGGAATTCCAACTTCAAGCTGTCTGGGAAAAGTTGCCATTTTCTTCGCACCTGAAATGTCATCACAGACTCAACAACTCAAATTACACCAAAAATGCTCCCAGTTTCTACGGGAAATCTTGTTGTCGTTGCAAAACGGTGTTCCGATGCACATTCAAGCAGGCATTCGACGCCTCGAAATCCTAGAAGCTGCTTTGGAGAGGGTGGATGTATGACTCTGGGCTCTCCTTGCTTGAGACGGTTAGTCACTAAAGTCTTTGAAGGCCTCCCACTGCGAAGACGAATCTGTTGTAAATGAAGACTTGTGTCGCAAAGAGGCGACAACGAGAGGGCAAGCGAGAGCGAGACGAGAGCGGGAGACCTTAACACAAGCTAGTCCGAATAGACCAAGTTAGATTAGAATAGTAAGGAAATACAAAGCATACCTAGTCCGAATAGACCAAGAGGTCAAGATGAGGACTAGGTTACAGGATGAAGAGTTTAAATACTGTACTACAGGGATTGGCGATGTGAAACTAGGGCTAAGGGTTTACAGCACTACTAACGCATGTTTGGGAAAGATTATGGTAAGGCTATGGAAAGGCTATGGATAAGTATGATCGAAAGGGAAATGAAAGAAAGGTGTAAACAGGGTGTAAAGGTGTGAGGCAGTGATAAGGCTGCGCGCCCTACGTAGTTAAGGTTAAGGTTTGAAAGTAAGGTTTAAAGGAAATGGTAAACAGGAACATACAAATGTAAATGTCTAAAAATAACGGAAAAATGAATATTAGTAATCAGGGTAAAATGTTTGTATTTAATCTTCACGACATTACCCCCCTCCTTAGAGTCCATCATCCTCGATGACTATATTCTGGGTGCCTCCGGATGTTTCTTGTGGAATGCTGTGATTGATCGTTTAGCATTTGTAAGATTGGTTATCGGTTCCCATGAATTGTGTCCGTCGTCATATCCTTTCCACTTTACCAAATATTCAATCCTTCTCCATCTGATCCGACTATCTAATAATTTTTCTACTTCATACTCTGGCTCGTCTTCCTCCTCTAAGTAGACTGGTTCTGGTTCCACTTCTAATTTTCCATTGACAGTGTTGCCTTTGAACGGATAGAGCTTGTCGACGTGAAAGACAGGGTGTATTCGTTCTAGGGATCTAGGAAGATCTAGTTTGTAGTCTAGGTTTCCGATTTTTTCGATAACTTCGTATGGCCCAAGTTGTTGGTCTCCTAGCTTTTCACTGGAAAGTTGCAAGTTGATATCTTCTGCACTAAGCCAGACATGGTCTCCAACTTTAAATTGATGTGCCTTCTTTCTCCCTCGTTCAAAGCCTTCCTTCATTTTCCTTTTAGCCAAGTGCAAGGCTGCTCCTGCATCCCTCCTCGCTTCTTTCAACACTTCGATCCGCTGTTCTACACTCGCATTCCCTGTTCTCCTTCCCACTGGGATATTGAAGTGTGGTAGGTATCCGTAGGTAACTTCGAAGGGCGTCAAGCCATGGGCCGAATGGGTTCGAGAGTTGATTACAAACTCTGCCATGGGTAGATGTTCCACCCAGTCGTCTTGCCTTCGGTTTACAAATATCCTCAAATACTTTTCCACTTCTTGGTTTGCCCTCTCTGTCTGTCCATTTGACTGAGGTCGGTATCCCGAGGTCAGGGTTGATTGAATGCCTAGTCTCTTAAGCAGCAATCTCATCACTGCAGCTGCAAATTGAGGGCCTCGATCCGAAATCATCCTGAGTGGTAATCCATGGAGTCGAAATATCTCTTTGTAATATAGATCCGCCGCTCCTTCTGCTGTAAGGTTCGAGTGACAGGGTATGGTGTGTAGTTGTTTGCTGAAGTGGTCTGTACACACCATTATAGCGTTGTAGCCTTGGGATTTTGGTAGTTGCGTGATTAAGTCCACTCCTACGAACTCCCAGGGTCCCTCCGGGACTTCCAACGGTTCCATCACAGCTCTGGGGTGTCTCTACAACTTCTTTCTCATGCATACATCACATCCTTCCACAAATTTTTCCACGAATGCCCTCATCGACGGCCACCAGTAATGAGTGCTGACTAGGTCGAAGGTTGCGTGTTTCCCTCCGTGTCCTGCAGTTGGTGCGTCATGGCACTGTCTTACCACCTCTTTCCTCAATTCTTCCTCCGGTGGAACGTACACTCTCCCTCTACGATAGATCAATCCTCCATCTTCTTCCCATTCCGCTATCCCATCCGCTAATTTCTTCAGCCCTCCCTTTTTTAGCTCCTTCAGCCCTTCTACTACCTCCGCTTCTCTTGTAGTGGCTCGACGAATCTTCTCTTCCAATGGGTTGTTGAAATGAGACGCTGCTAACTTCACAAAGTGTTCAGGACGTAGAACTGTCCGTTTGGTGTTGTCCTTGTCATCTGAAACATGGTGTAATGGAGAGCAAGACAGGGCATCAGCTAAGACGTTGGTCTTACCAGGTCTGTGTATCAGCAGGAAGTTGAAGTTGGCTAATTTCAAGGCCCATCGAGCTTGTCTTCTACTCAGGTCCTGTGCGGTTTTCCAGTAACGCAGGTTGTCGTGATCAGTAATGACCTCAAACGGTTCAGGAAGTCCTTCTAGGTAGTGCCTCCATTCTTTCAAAGCCTCAATAATCGCCAACATTTCTCGATTGTGGATCTCATAGTTCCGCTGATGTTCGTCCATGGAGGCAGATCGGAACACGATCGGATGCCAGAGTCCATCTTCAAGTTTCTGCATAATGACTCCCCCAGTGGCAAAGCCTGAGGCATCCACGTCAATACGAGTCGGTCGGTCTGGGTTCCACAGTGTAAGTATCGGAGCCGAGATAAACCGGTCTCTAAGTTCTTCAAAGGCTCGCTGCTGCTTGGGTCCCCATTGGAATACAACTTCTTTCTTAGTGAGGTCATGCAGGGGCTTTGCCACATCCGAGAAACCTTGTATGAATCTTCGATAGAAATTGGCAAACCCAATGAAACCTCATACTTCTCGGATACTCTTGGGTACAGGCCACTTTCTCACGGCTTCTACCTTGGCCGGGTCCATTCGCACTTCTCCGTATCGAATCACCAGTCCCAAGTACTCGATCTCCTCCTTCTCGAATTCGCATTTTTCGGGCCTTAGGTATAAATCATACTCTTCCAGCCTTCGAAGTACCTCCCTTGTAATCTCTCTATGTTCCTCTCTGGTGCTAGTGAAGATGAGGATGTCGTCTAAATAGACAGCGACTTTTCCTTCTGCAATTAGATCTCCGAAGATCGAGTTCATGAGAGTTTGGAAAGTCGCAGGTGAATTAGTCGATCCAAAGAACATAACCTTGGGCTCAAATAACCCTCGATTGGTGGCAAAGGCGGCCTTCCATTCGTCTCCTTCTCGAATCCTAATGTTATTGTATCCCCATCGCACATCAAATTTAGTAAAGTACTTTGCTTCTTGGAGTCGATTGATGATGTCTTGGACTAAGGGAAGGGGGTAGTGGTTTCGAATGGTGAACTCGTTAAGTTTTCTGTAGTCTTGTACGAAGCGAAGCTTTCCATCTTTCTTCTTGATAAAGAATACTGGAGATGCAACCGGTGATTTGGATGTCTGAATATACCCTTTCTTTAGGTTATCTTCTAGAAATCGTTCCAGTTCCTGCTGTTTGTTGACTGACATAGGGTAGACTTTAGTTCGGATGGAAGCTGGGGCTCCTGGGGTTAGCTCTATGGCGTGATCCCAGGGTTGATGCGCTGGCAGTTGTTCTGACTCTTCTTCGGAAAACACCTTATGGAACTCTCGGTATGCTTCGGGGATCATCTCTTCCAATGTCTTCTTCTCCTTCCCTTTGGCCACCTCTTCTGCAATCTGTTGCGAATACGTCACTCCGGCTGCGCACCATACCTCATCTTCTAATTCTTCAATTACCCCTTCTCTCCTCCACTCCCTTCGCTGCTTTCGATTTGCTTTAATTTTCACCGGGGTCAAGAGGGGCCCTACTTCTTCCTCTTTCGTGGCTCGGGCTTTTATGTCTTCGTCTGTGACCCATATTTCATCTTCGTCGTAGACCTTATCACTCCTTCCTCTTACTTGCAATAGCCCTCTTTCCCAGTCGATGTTTGGATTTGCTGCTCTTAACCATGGTAACCCAAGGATTACGTCTTCTCCTCCTAAGTCTGTTACTAGAAAGTCCATCCATTCACTCATCTGGTCTACCGTTAACCGTAGGCTTGCACACCTGTCTATTTTTCCTGCTCGATTCTCGGTCCCGTCAATGTTATAGATTGGTAGTGGTTTCTTCATCAGGAAAGTGGGGATTTTATGCTTTCTTACAAACTCTTTGTCTAGGAACAACACAGTTGCCCCACTGTCCACCATTGCTGCTGTTTTCAATTCCAATCCTTTTTCCTGTAGCCATACGTTGACTCTGTAATGCGAAGCACCGGGCTTTATTTCGGAAGTCATATTTAAGGTACAGGCATGTATAGAATCGTACTTAGAAGAGAAACGGAATTGTTCAAAAGTAGACGACACTCTCGGCGCAGCGAGACCGGGTGTCGGTTTCAAAAATCCTTTTGTTCTTTCATGAAGGCGGCGAGAATAGCAGTCTGTTGAGCCATAGCCTCTTTCAAGGCTTGGATATTGTTAGTGGAATTGTTGACGCAGGCCGAGGACTGTGAAGGGCTAGGGGTTGATTCGGTGTTCCCAAACAGGGAGAACGGGGCTTCAGTGTTGGCTGAGACTCGGGCTCCTCCTCCTGTTTTCCCGGCACCTCGGTTCTTCTCTAAGCCCATGTACTTGTCTTGGCAAACTCGTTCCACATGTCCGGTTTGAGCGCAGTGGTGACATTTCTCGTTTTTCATGTTGCAGTTCCCTCGTACATGGCTCTGGCTTCCACATCCAAAGCACCGTCCTCTCATTTCTCTGAGAAAATCATCTCGGCTTTTCCCATTCCAATTTCCTCCTCCTCCTCTTCCTCCATTTCCGACTCGGGTGGCGTCTACGTCCATGGCATTTGGGTCAGCGCGATGGTTGTTATTGGCGTTGTAAGTGGGGTCATGGAAAGCCAATTCGATTTCGATGGCTCGCGAGATGGCTTGGGTCAGGGACTTGGGCTTTCCCTGTGCGATGTTGATGCTCACCATGTGGAGCCGAATGCCATGATTGAGTCCATTACAGAAGCGCTCTAAGAGATCGGCATCTGAGAACCCGGTTCTGGATCTGACATCCTGGAATTTCTGCGCGAACTGTGCGACTGTCTGTTTCCCTTGTTTCATGCCCTTGCCGTCTTTCCCCTGAATTTCCTTCCTAGCCTCCGACTCTTCATCTAGCGATCTAAACCTAGTTTTGAATGCCTTGATAAACTCGTCCCACTTTCCGTTAAACGGGAATGAGGTTTTGGTGGGATCAGCGTAATGTTGGAACACTTGGTCTGCATATCGGGCCGCCCAGTCTGCAGCATCTTCTGTCATGTAGGACAGGGCAGAGGCGATCCAGTCATGAGCATTCCGGATTCCTTCTTGCTTTCCCGCCCAGTTCTGAAAGAAGGCGAGGAAGCGGCGCACGTCTGTTCCTTTGCCCGTAAAGGGGGCAGGTTTAGCATTAATGTTCTTCTTGTCCCTTTTTTCTGTAATATTGGCTTTGCTGATGGAATGGGCGAGGCAGGTGACTTCGTTCTGGAGCAGGAGTTGCTGTTTCATGAGGAACTTGATGAGGTCATCTTTGGACATGTCATCCATGCTTTCGTCTTTTGGCGGTGTGGGGGGAGGCTTAGGTGGTTGTTTCGGTGGAACAGGGATGATTTCGTGTTCAACATTGTCCCAGTTGGCTGTAGTAGGTTCGCTGATTGTTTGGAAGAAGGCATTGGGACAGACACTTCCCAGGGGGCACATTATATCATGTGTAATATATATTGCAATAATATATGATATATTATGTTATCAACCACCGAAAAATAAATTTTAAAACAACAAAAAAGTCGGTGGCAAAAGAGATGGTTAAAACAAAGGAATGCCACTCGAAATTTTTTCATTATTTCGTGCGGGAATCCAAATGCGCGATGATCGGGCGACACTTTTATACTAGTAAGCGTCGCGCGACGCATCACGCATTTAGTTTCCTACAGGAAATAAACAAAAAATCGCCAGTGGCATTTCTTTTCTTTTGCAATCTCTTTTGCCACCGAGTTTTTTGTTGTTTTAAAATATGTATATCTGGAGTAATTTATATAATATATCATATACTATTGCATTGTGTTTATCAGATCTTATTACCTGTGATATAAAAAGGTTCACTGGCAGTGAGACTTGCTCCTTGCAAGGCCAGAATTTCCCATCTGCTCTGACGTGCACGTGTCTCTTTCCGGTGAGGTCTACTCCATGTGGGAGTTGGTAGCATTCATAGGTGGTGGGATCTGACATGATTGTTTCTCGTGTTGGTAGAGTTGAAGGCTGATTTCAATTACGAAGTCGGGCAACCACCTTACTCCTTTATAGGGAGTCCGGATTTACGTTTCGAAGTTCGTGTGGACGGGGGATGACCTTACGCAACAGCTCCTTGAACTGTTCGTACCTGCCCACCTGTGAGGCTCCTCACACAGGCTAGAGTCGACGGGCTTGTGGGCCCTTGGGGGATTGGAAGGGAAGGGATCGGGATACCAACAAGTACAACGTGTCTGTACAGGTCTCTTGATAGACGGGCACAGTAAAGGATCTTGACCTAATGTCGCGAAGAGGCGACAACGAGAGGGCAAGCGAGAGCGAGACGAGAGCGGGAGACCTTAACACAAGCTAGTCCGAATAGACCAAGTTAGATTAGAATAGTAAGGAAATACAAAGCATACCTAGTCTGAATAGACCAAGAGGTCAAGATGAGGACTAGGTTACAGGATGAAGAGTTTAAATACTGTACTACAGGGATTGGTGATGTGAAACTAGGGCTAAGGGTTTACAGCACTACTAACGCATGTTTGGGAAAGATTATGGTAAGGCTATGGAAAGGCTATGGATAAGTATGATCGAAAGGGAAATGAAAGAAAGGTGTAAACAGGGTGTAAAGGTGTGAGGCAGTGATAAGGCTGTGCGCCCTACGTAGTTAAGGTTAAGGTTTGAAAGTAAGGTTTAAAGGAAATGGTAAACAGGAACATACAAATGTAAATGTCTAAAAATAACGGAAAAATGAATATTAGTAATCAGGGTAAAATGTTCGTATTTAATCTTCACGACAACTTGGGAGAATTCAGCGAGAAGATGGAAACCTTGAAAACAATCAAAGAGGTGATGGGAATATTGTAAAATCATCATCAAGGACATGCATAATCTAACACATCTATTCTAATGCAGAGACATAGGTTACCTCCTGAAATCTTCGACGTTATCTTTCGATTTCTCTGGAGAGAAGGTGATTGGAGATCTAGAGGAAAGCTCAAGCTTTTCAGAAACTCTTTGGGACCATGGGTTCTAAAGTATATGTATCGAGAATTCGGTGTCGCAAGCCAACTCGATCTTGATGAGCTATTTCTACGTCTGCACAAACCAACCTTCACAGATTCGCTGAAGATCTTGGATCTGGCTCTTCTGCCTATTTCCAAACCAGATTTGGACCAAGTACGCTTTGAGATTGGGATAACGTCGGACTGGTAGATATGAAAGCATTAGTTCAAACATTGTTGAATATCGCACAAAGTAGCCTTACCAACCGTCCACGGCATCAGGAGCAGTAGTGCTACCGAAGCAGAGTGGACACCTAGATCGAAGATACTGTGAAGCTTGAGGACATGGCTTGTCCGACTGATCTTGGGGTTTATCCGCAGGTTCTGCAGGAGATTTTGAACGTGGTGGGGGTTTCCAACCACGGGGAGACTGAGCACATTTCCTTTTTCCACGTAGACCAGTCAAACGTTCGGAATGGTCATCAGTGCTAGCTTTTTCACCCTCCTCACCCTCCTCCTCACCCTCCTCCTCACCCTCCCCCCAGTTGGTGTTATGTGCATTCATCTCTTCGACCAATCGAAACTGATTCAATGTGACTACTACCTCTGCAGTCACCGCATTTTGAACGCTGTTGAACCACATTAAGGCATTTGCAAATCGGTGACGAAGTGGGTCAGTTCCGTGAATCTGATATCCTTGTGAGGCAAGGTAGTCTTCGAGAGTGTTACACCACGCTGTATGGTTGGGTGATATACGCAGAAATAATCGAGTGACAAAGTCGAGCATTCTGATATCTACTGCGAGAGAAGGCCGGAATGGAGCACAAGGAAAAAGACCGTTTTGAACCAGTTGAACGGCAACTAATTCGCAGTTTGAGCAATACGGTACTTGTATCTCTTCAATTCCTACCACAACCATTTCAGCTACAAGAGATCTCTGAATCATCATTGTTTACTCACTATCAAAACGTAGAACCAGAATATCAATCTCATGCGAGAAAGGACACTGGCATGGCGCTCGCTGTTTGAAAGCTGTTGCCCGGCGCAGATTGTCAGTCTGTCGCATTAGCTCCATGAATGGTCCCATCAATTTTGGAATGACTTTTTCCTGCCAATTCTGCGCCTGCAGCTCCTTCTTTTGACGACTACTGCGTGATGATTTCGATGGGGAGCCCATGTCAACAGGATATGGCTCCAAAAATGACATTCCTACTGTGTCATCAGTGCTTGCATGAACTGGAGAAGGTGGTCGATGAGGGGTGTCACTACTGACAGGATCTGGTTCTCCTCGCAAACCAGCTTGACCCCTACGGACAGGAAGAGAAGGGTTCTGTACCATGGCCCTATCCCCAGGGAGAAGAACCAGACGTCAGCTCGAAGCATTTTTCTTGCTGTTTCTTGGAGCAGTTGATATTATTGCTGGTGTATAATTTTGTCCGGAGGATTCCAAAGGCGCACTCTGCTTTCCGAAGCGAAAACGAGACATAATTTCAGCGAATGAATATAGGAGCGTATGTGTAGTATAGAATGTTGCGATGAGATTTTCCAAGTTCAAGTGGCAGACAATAAGTGTAACACCGCATTGTTCTAGTACTTGTCACTTTAAGTCCATATATAAAGTGAGGTTCAGTAATGTCACGTACTTTAGTTCTGCTATGTCTTCTACTCTTCGATCCCAGGAGCGTCTCCACGCCCTCAACAACACTATTCCTCGGCTCACTGACGATTATCTGCGAACAATTCATCCTCCTCACACTCCACAACACTTTTTATCTCAGGATCCTGCTCTCCAAGCTCTCTACCTTATGCTTATGCAAATATGGCCATCGAACAAGTTCCAAGACCTTCTCGAATGCCCTACTGGGGTCGATGGTTGTATACCGTACCATGTCATTCACCTCAATCGTCAGGGTCAGCTCAGAGCAAAATGTGAACTCTGCTGTATTGATAAATGCTTGCCAACCCTTAGTGTATTGGAGTGGGCAGTGTTGCGCGATGGTTTGCTCAGGTGGGAAGCGCAGGAGTACATCCTATCCCGGACAATTGATCTGACCAATGAAGATACTCTGACATCTGTTCCGAGCCACGAAAACCCGTTAGAGAATCCAATCGACCTAACTCTAATCAATGATTCATGCCTTCCAGTTGAGTTTCTCTGTTCCATCATTGAACCTCCCACACCATTTTGGCTCCACAGAGCTGACCGAAATCTCCGAGCCATCTATACCATCCTCTCCTATATCCGACCCGACATTGAACGGGAGATTGTCATTTGCCCCAATCCCCCTAAAGGCTGCTTTTCATACCACATTACATCAATTGATCAGGGTGGACGTCTATACGCAGACTGCGAAAGATGCGACGTGAAGTCTCGTTGTGTCCCCTTGGATATCTCTGATTACTACAAGGTACAAAGTGCGTTCATTGAATGGATTGACCAAGATGAACCGCAAGTTGAGCAGGAGAGGAATAAAATATGGGAGGCTGTCATGGCTTTGATTGTAGAAGATTAATACCAGTACACATGTTGATATGAAGTCAGTAACTTACTTGTTGAAGACTTTTCATTGGTTGTCAAATTACTCTCTAGTTTTACGTCGTTTTGGACAATGCATGAATAAGTTGGTATTATCATATGCATATTATGTTACTGCACTATGCAAATAAAGCTTCAAGAAATCGTTTACAAAAGAACATTTATTCCTTCACTTTCATTAGTATACATACAAGTAATAATCTCAAAAATACGAGCTAATGTTTGGGCTTTCGTGGTCTCTTTTCTCGGGCTAAATCTCGCAGCTTCTTCATCTGAGGGGCAAAACACTGTTCATTTGGATTATGCCTCCAGTCAGATAACACTTCCGCCAACTCGTCAGGCTGTACATCGACTTGTTCCACGTATTCCTCGTTTGTCAGACCCCAGTTCCAGAATATCGCAGCGATGATTGCCTTGTTGCCATTATCCTCATACTTGTAGTGTATCTGGCGCATATATTTCCCTGTCTGTTCACCACGTATTGCAATCATCGGTTTACAGTTGGTGGTAGGAAGTATGCCAACGGCACAGTCATAAATCTCTTGTGGACTGGCAATAAAAACTTCAGCCCCAGAGTGTACTTTGACGACATTGTTTTCCGCAGGTTCAACCAACACCTTGTCCATAGGAAGACCATGCACAGGAACCCAGCGAGCAAAGAACTTTTTTCCAACTAACCGTGGATCTGAAGCCCAATGCGAGATTATCTGTGATACCGAGCTTGGACCTACAGACGACTCAGTCGACACAAATGGGTCAATGAATGGACCTGCACTCCAGGGTGGTGTTTGAGCTTGCGGCCTCCTCTCTGGCGTAGACCCAGTTTGTTTATCAGGACGGATACGTTTGGCAGAGATGAGTGGCCGCCAATACTGTTTCTGATGGCCCATTAACGGATACGCAACATCTAGAGAATATCCTGACCTACAATACGATCAGAACTCAAATTGAAGCATCAGAATATGATCACCCACTTAGGATCGTAAACTTCAGCATAGTCAAACCAATGAACAGGGACACCATGCACAGCAGTCATGACCTCGAGTTCCACCTGCAGACGAATACCACTAACAGATTTTCCCGAACGTTCAACTTGCTTCACAGTTCCCAAAGCTTTCCACTGCCTACTAACAACGCGTACTTTTTTCCCGATCCAAGGCTGTGGAGGTTGGCGAATGACCATGTCTTCAGCATATAGATATCGCTTCTCATGACAATCATATACAGCAAACTTGAGGTTCGGTGAAAACTCAGCATCCCATGTTGCTTGATGAAAGTGCTTCTGGTGAGGACTTAATGGAACCGCCGTTCGAAGGTATTGATAACAACTGAGTGCGAAATGAGTGAAATATTCCAGATGGAGAAAAAACTTTACCAGGAATCATATATGTCGTCATGATTGACGGGAACAGTAAGCTTCAGTCGAGTTATCCTAACATCCAACGAAGTAAAGTATGGCCTTGGAGGGTGAACGTCCACAACAACCCCTTGATATGGGCGATATGGTCCTCTGAATATAGTGACCACACGCCCTAACCAAGGTACAGCATTGCGATCCTGAATCTGCGTTACTCGACAAGCATTAGCTTCAACCCAAAAGAATTCCTATATACATATTTAGCAGAGATTGCGTGATTCACTAGAATTTATTTTACCAACATTAACAAGATCACAACTCTGTACTTCCAGGAGGCCGTTGAAGCTGAATACAACGAGCCCCTGGCGTCCTTGATTATTGCCTGCAACTACTTCAACACCATCACCCTCATAAATTCTCTTTCGCAAGTTGAGCTTTGAAATCCACTCCGACACATCATTCTTGTCGATATCGTCATAATCATCGAACTTGACTCTACATTGATCCCCTTCAACTGCAACTATGATGGCATATCTGGTCACAGTTTGTCGAAGAAGATTGGAATTCTGTTTTTGTGCATCAATCAAAGACTCAGAGCAGACAACTTCCACCTTATCGTGATAGAAGAAAATCCAATTCTGAGGAACCGGTAAATGAACAACTTTCATGATAGGGTGATGGCTTGCACGGAACAGAAAACGGGTGGTGTCATTCAAGCGTATGTCCACCTGCGTAATGGATCGATAGTCCAACAATTTGCACAGTAGGCCATACTGAAATTCCATGTTGTGGTATACGAAATGATGTTCTGTATCAGCGCGCCGATACACCTGGCCAGGGAAGTTTTCCGGAGTAAACAGAGACTGTGTATAGGGCTCCTGTCATTTGGTTTTCACTGAGTCTTTTTCATCTGATTCCAGAGTATGACGTGGCAAAGGAGGAGGTAGACGTGGAACCAGCAGAACCATCAATCTACGTTGTAGTGTTGAAGTCTGTCGAGCCAAGACCAAGCCAACATCTCCGTGGTACTCTCCGCAGGTGATCTTCACCAATGAATGGGGTCTGATAGTGGGCATTGGTGTTGCCAACAACGTGGCAATCTCCTCGCATCCAACCCTCTCTAACCATACCTGCGACTTGACGAGCCACAGTCTCGACTTATCAGGAAACTCGACGTGTCCCTGATTCTGACGGAAAAGTTGGTTCTTTAAGACTGCCTTGTGACCCCGCAAGTAATTGACGATGTCAGTATCTTGAGGATGCAGACCAAGGTCCGCCTCAAGGTAAATAAAGCCAATGACAAGTGGAACGAAAAAAACAGATCGTAAGGTACTAGTCGTAGGCTGTGTTGTGGGTATAGACTCCGAGATCGATGATGAGTTTGTGGGGACCAATTGTCCTTTCAGTTCCAAAAGACGTTTCAAAGCGACTGAGGGGTCTTCGTCGGGATCTTGCAGTGAGCCGGCATGAAGAGCCTGCTCCCACTGCACCGTGTAATGATTGCCTAGCATGCTCTTAAGCTCGGATTCGATAACAGGGATAGAAACATTGGGATCTGCACAAGCTCTGCAAAGTATCTCAAACGCCTGATGCTTCACAGACGATGAGGAATGCGTGGAAGGGATGTCGGACGTGGTAGTAGGCACACGTTCCAACTCCCTGCGCATTATATCTGTCACTAGAGCAGATTCATACCCCGGTTTGCATTTGACGCGCCAAAAGATATCCTGCGTTACGGTATCAGATAACAAGGCGGCCCTCAGAGATTTGTTGCTCAAAGTATCATCACTGGTAATGGAACTGGGAGACATAGTCGAAGATTGATTGGTGTATCGTTCAAGAAGATAGTCGGTAAAGGTGGGCAGAGCAAAATTGTCAACATGGTGAACTTGGAGAACGTCTTTGTCCTCCCACTTGTCTACATTAGTTTATAAGTACAGAGAATGTAATTAGAGTTACAGATACTACGCACCTTCCTCCTGGTCTCCCACTGTCTCTCCGTTGTCATTGATAAACCAAGAGTCGTTTTCGTCGTCGTCACTACGCAATTCTGTCTCATCATTGTCACTGACTTCAGCTTCAACGTCAATGAAAGGATTTGGCATCGGTTGTACAGGTTTATATCAAAGTAGAAACTGCAAACATAGTAAGCCACCGAATATAATAACCCAGATACATATTCAGAGCGAGAATTGTTCCATTGTCATTTTTTCCATCTGTTCTTATTTATTTAAGCATTTCTCATGTTTTCATTACTTTCATGTTATTGCTATACTATGGTACGTTCATTCTACATTACTAATGTGCAGAATCACTCACCAAGGCAGGTTTGAGGACCGGGCGCGTGTTGATGAGGGCAGGAAACAGAGAAGAAATCGTGTGAAGATGCCTGAGCACTCGTGATGTCAGAGTGCTAAGCGACATCAATTTGCACCGGTCCAGAGGAATCCCCGAGAATTACCGGGCTTGGTGGTGTGGTGACCCGGTAATTCTCGGGGATTCCTCTGGACCGGTGCAAATTGATGTCGCTTAGCACTCTGACATCACGAGTGCTCGGGCAGTTTCACACGATCTCTCCTTTGTTTCCTGCCCTCATCAACGCCCGCCCGTTCCTCAAACCTGCCCTGGTGAGTGTTTCTGTACATCAGTAATGTAACTTAGTGTAGTGTAGTGTACCATAGCCTAGTGTAATGTAATGTAGTGTAGTGTAGAGTACAATAATAATAATAAACGAAAGACGCGTGACGAACTCAAACCCGCCCTGGTGAGTGTTTCTGTACATCAGTAATGTAACTTAGTGTAGTGTAGAGTACAATAATAATAAACGAAAGACGCGTGACGAATAAAGCTCGAGGCAAATGTTATTCTTGGCTGAATTGTTTTTAGCTATCAGTCTGTCTCAAAACTAACAACTACGGTCCTTTCCAGCTATTTAGAAACAGATAAAGCAACTCGCAAGACTTCAAATTTCAAAGAGCATTGGGGTGTAACATCGCGGATACGACAAAATTTAGAACAGAAAACGCAAGGGATCGAATGGGTATTGTTCGTCAGGACTAGGGGACAGACAATGTGCGTTGGCTCAATGCAAGTAAGACTTGCTAATTGATTATCTTACAGATTATTTGCTCTACATTGTTCGTGTCCTTGGCACCAGTCCTTTCTTTTTTTGGGTTCAAAATGACTTAATTGGGTAGAACATGGCAACGTGTGAACATTGGTAACTTTCTTATTCTGCAAACTTCAACGTTTAACTTTATCTACAACATTTCAGATATCCTATGCCCCTTACCACTTGCGCACAAGCAGCCAAAGATTCTGGCATTACGACGCGTTCCGGTGTCCGCCGTCAAGCTCCTGCAGTCGCAGATCCTGCGCCCTGTGCTCCGAAACCCAAGAAGCAGACCAGAAAGAAAAAGTCGACTAATGAAAATGCTCCTGCTGCTGTACAGGATGGGTCTAGCTCTTCTGTTCCTAAACCAGACCGTACAACATCCCGCAACACTTCACCCCTACTCCCTGCAACTGAGGCTCCCACTGAACCTCTTGCTGAACCAACACCCCTATCTCATTCTTCCAAAACGAAGGCTTTGCACATCATCCGTCAATATGCATTGACGCAAGAGGGTGAAGTCAATGATATTACAGACCAGGTACATCAACTCTTGCAGGATCATTTCACTGTAGCGTGGAGTAGTGTGATTGACGCAGCTGGATGAGAAGACCCGGACAAGGACGAGCGTGTTACCCTTGCTCATACTCACGACAAGGCTGCCAATTCTTTGTGTTTGGCAGTCGAGGAGCTTGCTGTACTGTCCCCTACAGCTATCTCGTCATCCTCTATTCCCTGTGGTGATTCTTGCCCTCCAAGACCCATTTCTCCAGTACAGGAAGTTCCAGATGGGATCGAATCTCCCGAAGTTTTCATGGGCGGGGAAATCCAAGACGAGGACTCAGGAGGTGATATTGCTGCAGGTGAACTGGATAAGGTGATTGAAGGTGATACTGTCGGAGAAGATTTGACGCAGGTCCAATCCCTCGGACGTGGTACTGAAGTCACTTCTTATGCTACTCGGCATGGAGTTGAAGACAGTGTCATTGACTCGGACTCGGGTGAGGAAGATGATTATGAAGAGACAGAGAGGGAGAAGAGGAAGAAGGAGAATAGTCGACGTACCCGCCGAGGTCTGAGCCCGCTCCCTCCTTTTGGTGAAGACAGCGAGGACGAGGACGATGATGATGAAGAAGAGACGGATCCCCCCATACGTTCCCGCAAACGCCATTATGGTAATTTGAAGACAAACCCAAAGCTCAAGTCCAAGGGCAAGGGCAAGTCTCGGGTTGATACCCCTTCTATGCGCCCAGATGAGCACAATGACAAGGAAGATGACGAGGGTACCTTTTCAGACCCAGACGAACCCCCCGGCAAACCTGGACCAATTGACGCAGGTGTCCGTGCAGAGGCTCAACGCAATTACAAAGAATACGAGGCTAAACAGCGGGCATTAGCTTTGAAAGCTGGGAAGCCGCTCTCGGCTATTTTTCGGGCAGCGGGTGATTCACGAAAACTCCTGCGAAATTGGAATCTATGGAATCTATGGCAGAAGTGGTTGGTGCATGTGGATGGTGGTCAAAAGGAGGGCGAATCCCCCACTGAAGGAGAAGATCAGAACGTCTGGATGAAAAGACGTTGGGAGGAAAAGCGACGAGAAGTTTTAGGCGAGGATTGGAAAGACACCAAGAAGGTACAGGATTCTTTCCAGTGGTTGATTGACTGGTATGAGCCGTTGTATCAAGCCAATGCTCTTCCAATCATTCAAAAAGGATTGACGAAGCGTCAGATTCAGTCTGTTGCGGAAGATTTTAACAGCTATGTGAGTATTTTCTAGTTTTGGAGAATGTTTGCTCAATCTATCTTGTTTAGGCTCGACATGCTAATCGAAACGTGGGCCTCTGTTGTTTTGGGTTCATTGTTGACCTTCATGGCGAACATAGTGTCATGTTTGGTGCAGGGACAGAGTTTGAGGACATGCGTGGACACAGTCAAACCCAACTCGACCAGTATCTTACTGATGTTGTTGCATTGGTTTGGGTCTCCAACGTCAATATCCGCCTGCACTCTAATCATGGATCCGACCACCAGGCACTCGTGGACTATGCAGCGGGAGTCCCTCTCAAAGCTAACAAGGATGCTCACCGGAAATTTCTCTCTTTTGTGTTGCGCTATGATCTATGTAAGAAGTCAGGTTTTCATGACTGTGCGGCTATTCTAATCTTTTTATCACAGCCCAAATTGACCAATCGTTTAACTGGAAGACGGGTAAATTTGCCTGGCAAACCTTTGCCAATGCTGCTTGGAAATATTGCGTTCGTCTCGTCAACTGGCACAAAGAAGTTGGCGTTCCTGGGACAACACTTCAAGACTTGAAGACTAACGTGCCGATTCACATCTTATATGAGATCGGCGAAGCTCGTCTAATAGAGCTTAAACGGCATGCGAAGGCATATGAAGAAGGCAAGGAGGAGGACGAAATTCTCGAAGACATTGATGATAAGGCGTTACGAATTGTACCATGGGATGAAGGTGTGTTTCTTATGCCACTTGACCATTTATATCACTGATTTTCAATCTGTTTCAACAACAGAAGAGAAAGAACTTGCTGCGGAAGATCAGGGCAAAGTCCCCGTGGTTTTGAGTACCGAAGGCAAAACTTTGTGTCGTGTCAAGAATTCCGAGAAGTGGGTTAAAGCCGTGAATAACGATCAGCCACGTCGTAAAGGGAAGGCTCCAGTGCGCAAACTTAAGGGTAATACGAATCATCTGCGCTCCCCATCCCGGTCTCCGTCTCCTGCTGATTCCCGCCAATCTTCTCCCGAACCCCATTCACGTTCGCATTCTTCTTCTCCGGGTCCTTCATATCATTCTTCCCAGCGAACTCCTGCCCAACATCATTCACGTTCTCATTCCAATTCTCCAGGCCCTTCACGTTATCCTCATGTACCTATGCATGGTTGCTCATGCCGTCCGAGTTCCCAACATCGTGCCCATTCTCATTCCCGTTCATCCGATTCTTCATGCCGGTCTCACGTACCTGCACGTGGCTGTTCACCAACTCGTTCGATTCATGCTGCTACCCGTGATGCAGCCTCTCGTTCTCAAACTTCTGGGAGTGAGGAACTAGTATGGGATGAGACTGTTGGTGACCAGATCCGTGCCAGTTGTCTCCCGAACACGGAGACTCCACCGCCAAAGTATGGAATCATCAAGCCCAACACCGGTGGACGTAAACGGACGACTTCGACCAATGCCCCCAGTGTTCAAAAAAAGAGAAGAGTAGAGATCAATGGTCACGCTTCCGAGGACAACAGAGACCGTGCTCATAAGCACACTGGACAACGTGAGCATCGTAGGGACACGGATCGCAGCAGACAAGACAAACGTCAAGGCAAGCAGACAGATAACTACCGGGATAGGAACAGAGCTGATGGGTCTCGTCGGAGGGAAAAGGAGAAAGAAAGGCAATGAGTAGTTAGTGATAGCCATTGTGTATATCAGCGGATAAGGTTAATATAATGATGTTGTATACTTGTTTTTGCAATTGGATCAGATGATAATCATGCGTGCGGATCTTTGAATCTATCTAAGGTTGGAAACAACAATTTTTGATGTACTTGTCATTTGAATAAAACTGTCCCTTCGTCTTCACAGGTGAAAGGTAAATGTTCACTGTCCTGCAAACCTCAGTCTTGTATGCTCAGATATACAAAATGATCTTGGGGAATTCCCTGAACCTTTTTTCAGACTAGGGAAATACCCAGGTAAAAAGTGATCCCAGGGAAATACCCATGCCAGAGGGAATTCCCTCAACCTAGCTTCAGAATAGGGAAATACCTATGCCTGAGGGAATTCCCTGGACTTTCCTTCAGGATAGGGAAATACCCAGACATACAAAATGACCTTGGGGAAATCCCTTGCCCCAGGGAATTCCCTGGAGCTTCCTTCAGGATAGGGAAGTACCCAGGTATCAAAAGTAACTCTTGGGAAATCCCCAGCGTTGGGGGAATTCCCTGAACTTTCCTGTAGGATAGGGAAATACCCAGATATGCAAAATGACCTTGGGGAAATCCCCTGCCTCAGGGAATTCCCATTCCTTTTATGAAGCTTGGGAACTTGCTCAGATAGCCTTTGTAAATTTCTCTCCATATTATACTGATCTGTTCAAGATTCTATGAGGAACCCCACCTGCCATTCAATATAGATTTGGGCTGAATAATGCAAATATCAAATATCTTGATGTAGATGGTCTACTTTGTGAAAAATTGTAGAATCTGTATATGATTTACAGCTTGATCTTGCTTTTGAAGGTTTATAAATAAAGACTGGCAGCATTTAGATTTTACATCATTAAATAATATGGATATGTAATATGTGATATTGCTTGGCAGATTGGCACTAATGGTTTAATTTGTAAAGCCCTGATTTATGAACACTTGGAAATTAAAAAAAAAAATTGCATATTCTAAGAGACAGCATATATATGCTCTATCCTCAGCCTGCAATACAATAAGTTGATGGTATTGAAATATATATATGAATAGCTACCGCAAAACCACAGAAATGGGCTACCATTTCCTAAAAAATATGTTATCCAGGGAATTCCCAATAGCTTTGAGCTGAGCCTTGGGGATTTCCCAAATGATATCCCAGGAACTTCCCTAAGGTTTGTATTTGACTTTGGGAAGTCCCAGATACTCAGGTCTGACCTGGGTATTTATGACCTCTTAGGTAGGATTTATGTCAAGGTAGATACCCCTAACTAGGTCCTTTAGGGGGGGTGCCTGAAGTGGGATAACGGGAGACTCGGAAGAGTTGGAAGAAATTTCGAGCCCTACCCTTCCTGTGCAAGATCGTGAAATAGAGCAGGTTGCTTGCACTTTCAAAGCGGTATTGCAAAAGCTCCCGGTACTTAGGGGATTGCGTCTCCACGTAGAGGATCCTGATGATGAGTTCGTGGATCAAATGCGGTATCAATTGTCCACATTGTGGGCACTGGAACTCGAGGGGTCTAGGCTGCCAGTGCATGTCTTTTATGAGGTATTAAAGCACCTGAATCCTTGCCTGCGCTTTTTAAACTTGCTAGGTGTTACTTTAACGCCTTATACTATGCTTTTCCATCCCCTCCTAATCTGCTGCCGGCATTTGGTGGCATCTACTTCCATGTTGAATAAGATATGTTGCATGGGCTTGGGGACATTTCAAGGGCTCCGCATCCTTGAAATTGTTCTGGATGTTTCAACGTACGCTTTCCGGCCGGATGAACTCACTGACGAGGATCGCAAGAAATATTTCAAGTGGTGGGATGAGACGGCATCTAAGGTTGAAAACCTTTCCATTCTCTTTACGCCGAACGCCTTCTGTCAAGTTATTTCAGAGTCACCAGCCTTGTGCACGAGGCTGACTTTACAGCTCGATTGCCGTTCCGCACAAGTTTACGGCACGTCCCGGATTCTCGCAGCACTGGTTGAGTTTTTAAAGTCGACGGAAACACCTAATTTGGTGGTCCTCGTCATCGTTTTGGCCAACGTCAGCTTCTCTGCGCGTTTTCCTTGGGACGCATTCCGCGACTTGTTCCCTGAGATAGTTTGTCGTCCATCTTTGAAGCATCTCGAGCTACATATCAGCTTTTGTCAGTATGCCGAAGATCACGATAATTTCTCATACCTTTCCAATGATTTTATCCAGTGCCTATGGTCTTCTACTTTCGAGTGTAACGAACCTTTACCTATGTCCTTACGTTGTATTCCGTCTTGTGAAAGGTTCGTCTTTTACTTCCTTTGGTAATTGATAAAAGCTCTGAAACGCACTTAGCCTGTTTTCAGAAGGTTATTTATCAACGTCTCTATACAATTGGTGTCAACCTGATGGTCTTTAGTATGACTACCTCGTGAAGAGAACTTTTGACACCGTTGAATTGGACTTCTTTCTTCTTTTTTTATTTTATTTTATCTCCTTCCGCACCTTACAGCTGCATGCTTTTTGTGTTTGCTTTTCTGGTGTTTGTGTATCATGCTACTATTGTTACTATATATAACATCATCTGAACATGCTCACTTCCCACATCTCGGAAACAAAGCCTTCCAGTGTTCAGGCTGATATCGAGTCTTCACACAGAGAGACGCCTGATCTGGAATGTTTAATCAGACTTATACTGGTTCGTCAACAGGAAATCCTACATACAATGGCCCAGCTACAATCGGATGTAGCTCAGATTCGCGAGCAGCAAGCTGAAACAAGGAAAGAAATTCGTTCTTTGTCCACTAGTTCATTATTGTAAGTTCTCCCTGATATGCCGATAGCCATATATTGACTTCAAACCTCGAGGTTTGCTACAGCAGCTGCGGGCTATGATTGGTATGACACACCAAGTCCCCCCCAGCGGTATGAACTACCCTCACGCGATGCTCAATCCGGCGATATGATAGACATTATGCCTATGCAAAGACCTGGCGGTCATGGTGTATGTTCCTTCGTTGCTGCAGCATACTTCCACTGAGACAACTGACATCCGCTTTTCTAGATTGCTTTAGCTTACGAACTACATGGCGATCATCGCTATAGTTAGCATGTCTTCTATTCATGTGACGACCATATGCCCAGCAAATATATTTGGCTCTTATCTGTTTCTCATCTCACGTCCTCGACTCAGTACATTTCCCCTTCTTACTATCATGGAGTCTTGCCCTATATGTCATACATTCATACCGCCAGGTAGCAGCCTCAACAGGCATCTAGGTCAGCAACGCGACTCTGATCACAAGAATTTCATTCACTCTAAACTAGCTAAGATCTCGTTATCTCATGAACAAAATGCAGAGAGCAGCGGCAGTGCGGCGAAATTTGGAACAGCTGGGATTGGCGTAGGATACTCTGATGCGGAGTGTTTTGGTCGAGAAGATTCTGACTGTCACAGTTTTTCCCCTATCTATAGTATCGCACCCCTTTTATTGCTTATCTACTGTGCCATGTGGTTATCTTTTGATCTTATCATATGATTAGCCTTTTATATTTCCGGTCTAGTATAGTGTTCCAGACCTTGGTCTAGAAGCTTTCCTAATTAGTTAGTTATGGCACGCATATTGGTCAGATGCTACATTACTCATTGATTTGATCAGCATCAAATCATGATTAGTAGTTTATCCTTTTATCCATTCTATGCATCAGCATATATTTGTCAGGGCATCAGTCAGCACGTATGCTGACTGATGTGCCAAGAGTATCAGTCAGCACCTATGCTGACTGATATGCTGACTGATGCGCCAAGATGATCAGTCAGCAGGGTATTATGGGTCTTACTTAGGTGTTTGGGGTCCTAGAGTACTTATATATATACTAGATAGTCTGAGCCTGTACAACCCAGACTTAACAACGTCTTTTTGTTCCACAAACATCTCTTCTACTCAACCTAAGCCCTTTCAAGCTTTATCTCTCCTCAAAACACAATCTATTACAGGTGAGTATAAGATTTGTGATAGTTTGTTAAGTCTGCTTCTTTGCCTGTTGCTACTGTCAAGTGCAATAGGTTGGTTCTTCTGTTTACAGGTTGTGCTATCTGTTGTTCAGGTGGTGCTCATTGCTTGGTTTTGACTTCCTTTACGGACCTATTTTGCCAGACCCTAGGCGTAAGGGGTACTTGCTGTACTTATGTACAACAAGCTTGTGTTGGTTATGAGCCTTTTTTGGTGTAGACAATCAATGCTTGCTTGGGCATGTAAACAAACCATTTGCTGTATGGAAGGGACCATGCAGAGAATCCTACCTGAACATCAAGACCAAACGCACAACCTTCAACAAGGACCCTTTTTCCTTTTGTACCTTTGTCTGCTGAAAAGTGACTTGGTACTCATGCCTTTTTGCCATGCCAGCCATTATGCCAGTATTTCGTTCCAACTCCAAATGTGTTCCCAAAAATTCTTGTCTTGCCAAAGATGAGTATACTGGGTTACGCTTTCGCATTACACCCTCTGCCCAAAATCGCAAGAAATTCTCCAAGGTTGGACGACCCCAGAGATGTGACAAGTGTTGTCCCCACTCCTGTTCCTGCTACAATTACCCATGGCCCAGGAATAGACACACTCCTGACGAAACTCGTACCCTTCAGTTGTCTTCTGAGGAGGACATTGAACGTCTGGGAAAACTTGCCTCTCTCATCTCACTACGTGATCGTCTCAGCAGTCCTCCACCTACTTCCCCACTCATTCATCGCATCAACCTGTCACCACCACCTGTCCATATTCCACCTCCTATCCCTAATGACATTCACTTCCGAAAAACCAAACTTCTGAACTGCATCAAAGAGTATTATGTTATGATGGATGCCACTCGTCTTCGACTTGATCCTATAGCTAAAAAGCTAATTGAAGATGATGAGAGGCAGCACCTTGGATTAGAAGTAAAGGTACCTAGGGAGGTCAGAGATAAAACCTGGGAGGTGATAGAGAAGTTCAATGAGTATTATGAGAAGTTGGACACAGTGGGTCACAAAATGACCAACAAGAAGTGGAGATTACTTAAAAAAGCGGTTAAAGCAATTGGAGGAGTATCCTTTACAGATTTGGATAGTAACTTACATAGTGTTTGTAACAACCTCTTGGGACTAGAAATAATGTTCCCCCCAATCTGTATAGAATAAATGGAACCCTTTTTTCTTTTTTCAATGGCATATTGGCTTGGCTATGCATGACTTTCAACCTTTGCTTTTTGACCTTTTAAAAATGAGGCAGTAGCTGAATAAAATCTATTACAGAAAATGTCTTATGAACCCTACCAATCCAACGTCTCCTTAGAAGATTTTGACAACTGGGCAGCAGCCATTAGTGAAGGTGTTGATTTCAGAAACCTTGGCTTTGATCCATCCAACCCAAATCCACTTGTTGCATTTGAGCGACTTTTCCGTAATGCTCATACAATCACATCTGCCAATGTCAAACACTATGTGGATCAGCATGTTGCAGGCCTTACTCAAAAGATCAATGAAGAGTACACCAGTTTGGATGAGATCACCGACAACTTTGAGACTCGTATCTCTACCATGGAGAATGAGCTCATCACACTTCGTCAATTGGTTGCAACTCAGGGAGAATTGCTTCAGAGTTACAAAGCACAGCTTGACAAAATTCCTGCTGAAGCTGGAGGCTCTGGAAAAATCACCAAGTATTCTGAACCTCCCACATTCTCTGGATCAGACAACAAAATGACTCTAGAGGACTGGTTGAACCATGTGGCACTGTACTGTTCGTCTACTGGAATAGTGACGGATCATCAAAAAATTGTGTGTGGCCTTACTCGCCTAAGAGCTCCTGCTACCACATATATGAAATGGTACTTTGATGCTACACGACGTAATGAAGATCTTGGATCATGGGACAAATTTGTCAAAGAGCTTACTGCTATCTATGGTCGTCGTGATGAAACACAAGGAGCAAAGGATGAACTCACAGCATTATGGGCAAACAAAACTCTGGCAAGCAAGGACTTTATCAAGTATGCTGAACAATATCGCACTTTGGCACGCATTGTTGAATATGAGGACAAACTCCATGTTGACAAACTGAGTGATGTGATTCCTCAGGAGTTGAGAAACTCCCTTGTCATGGTCAAAGTTGCTGGTAAATTGCCTGAGAAGTGGGATGATTTCCTTGAACTGCTTCTTGAAACATATAAGGCCTTGCACCCAGAAAAGTCAAAAAATCATATCTTTGGCAATAAGAAAGGCAGTGAACCAGATCCAAATGCGATGCAGATTGATCAGGCTAACAAGAACAAAGGCAAGAACAAGGAGCAGGCCAACAATACCAATGCGAAGAGAGACAAGTACTGTCATATCTGTGCAGGCAAAGGGCACAAGTCAAAGGCAAAAACACACAACACAAGTGATTGCTATGACAAGCCTGGTAATGAAAATAAACGACCTGCACCAAAAGCCTCAGCCTCTACATCAACTGCACCTCCAGCTGGACAAGGAAACAAAGGAGGACAACAAGCGCAAGGAAGTAATAGAGGAGGCTTCAAAGCGCGACTACTTGAGTTCTTACAAGAACTTGAAGATAACAACAGTCCAGCCACCCCTGCTGGTAGCGTCAACATCAACACTATGAGCATCAGTAGAAGTGTCAATCCCAAGTCCACTGAAACAGTGACAACTGCACACGTTGATGAAGTGCAGGAGGGGCCAAGACCGACGGGTCAATCAATGGTAAATCAACGCTCTAACCTGGATTTTCCCAATGGAATGTAGAGGATACTGTCTGTGATCTACATTCTGGGAATTGTATACCTATCAGAGTTGAGCAAGACTCAGCTAAAGTAGTACTGGAATCTTGTGTAAATAACATAGCTCGTAACAAGAAAAATAGTTTTAAACTTCCAGTAACACTTTGGGTATATGGTAAAAAAGTACAGACCGAGGCTCTTGTTGACTCTGGGGCCACAACAAATTTCATTGACAAAAAGTTTGTTGAAAGAAATCACCTGGTAACAAATAAACTGGCAACTCCATATGATGTTAATAACGCAGATGGTACTCCCAACAAAGCAGGACAGATTACTGAATATGTCCGTGCTTATGTAGAAATTGATACTCATAGGACAACACATTACCTTTTCGTAACCAACTTGGGTGATAAGGATATGATGATTGGCTATACCTATCTGTACAATCATAATCCTCAAATCAATTGGAATAGAGGAGAATGGGAGTTTTCCAGGTGCCCAGAGACATGTGCTGCTCGAGCCCGTAAAACACGAGTTATTGAAGCTGGAACCGAGGAACTTCACCTCGACCCGGATTTACCATGGGAATCCTCTCTGGACAACTTAGGAGAAGAGGATATGGATAATCCTTACATTAACTGGATCGACCTTGATGATCCAAATGACCATAAGCAAGCTGCAGTAATCGCACACATGTTTGATGACAAAAACATGGATGAGGAACTTGATGATTCGGATGAGGACACCTTGAAATGGAAGTCCCTTGTACCAGAATGGCTACATGACTCTGGCAATGTCTTTTCTAAAAAGAAGTCTGAGCGTATGCCAGAAAGAAAGC
Organism: Stygiomarasmius scandens; assembly: GCA_037954225.1. Lineage (NCBI taxonomy): Eukaryota > Fungi > Basidiomycota > Agaricomycetes > Agaricales > Campanellaceae > Stygiomarasmius > Stygiomarasmius scandens. The sequence continues at coordinate 11,064 of JBANRG010000131.1, read as the reverse complement.
CATATGATCATCCAATCGACTTTGTGGAAGGTGCAAACCTACCCAAACCAGCAAAAATTTATCCACTAGCACTAAATGAGAGACAATCCTTGGATGAGTGGATTTCAGAAGAACTCCGAAAAGGTTACATTCGACCTTCAAAAAGTCCTGTTGCAGCACCCTTCTTTTTTGTAAAGAAACATGATGGGAGTCTATGCCCTTGTATGGACTATCGTGCACTAAATGCAGTCACTGTAAAAAATCGCTATCCAATTCCTAGAATCTCTGATCTGATTGATGCACTAAGTCAAGCATCAATCTTCACCAAGATTGACTTACGATGGGGATATAACAATGTCCGTATTCGTGAGGGAGATGAATGGAAGACAGCATTTATCACAAAATGTGGTCTGTTTGAGGCAACAGTCATGTACTTTGGGTTTTCCAATGCACCAGCCACTTTTCAGGCCATGATGAATGACATCTTGGGTGACTTGATTCAAAAAGGACAAGTCATGGTGTACTTGGATGACATTCTCATCTTTGGAAATGATCTAAAGGAGCATCGCAAACTTGTCAGGGAAGTCCTGAAAAGGCTTCAAGACAATGACTTGTTTGCCAAAGCAGAAAAATGTTTCTTTGAAAAAGAGAGCATTGAATACCTTGGAATGATCATTTCAAAAGGACATGTTGCAATGGATCCAAAGAAGGTATCAGGAGTTCTTGAGTGGCCAGCACCTGAAAAGGTGAAACATGTACAAGCATTCTTAGGATTTGCAAATTTCTACTGCAGGTTCATAAAGGACTTTGCTAAAATTGCAAGGCCGCTCACCAGTCTCACCAAGAAAGACCAGCCATGGGCATGGGGTGAGGAACAGCAAGAAGCTTTTGAGAAATTAAAGAAAGCTTTTACCTCAGCACCAATTTTACGAATACCAGATGACATCAATCCTTTCCGACTATCTACAGATGCAAGTGACTTTGCAGTAGGAGCAGTATTGTCTCAGCTGGACACAGGTGACAACTTGTGGCACCCAGTTGCATTTTATTCCAAATCACTTGATGTACATGAACGCAACTATGAGATCTATGATAAAGAACTACTTGTGATCATTAGAGCTCTGGAAGAATACAGACATTACTTGGAAGGTCATCCTGAGAAATTTGAGATTTGGTCAGATCATCAGAATTTGACATATTTCAAAACTGCCCAGAAGTTGACTTGCAGGCAAGCACGTTGGGCTTTATACCTCACACGATTCAACTATTCCCTACATCACAAACCAGGGAAAACAATGCAAGCTGAAGACCCTCTGTCCAGGAGGCCAGATCATGAGGAGGGGGTAAACCTCGATAATAGAGATCAAATTCTTCTCAAACCTGAATTTTTTGCCATTCAGGCTATTGAGGCTACTCATGATTCGCCCATCAATGATGATCAGATCCTAAGAGAGGTCAAGGAAGCATTACTATTAGATGAAGTCACAAAGAACTACCAGTCACTTTTACAGTCTGGTCCTAGAGAATTCAAGAAATCTCTGGAGGAATGGAACTATGAAAATGGACTACTACTATATCGAGGCAAAATCTACATACCACAAAGCACAAATGACCATCTTCGACGACGTATTGTGCAAATGCACCATGACCTACCATCAGCTGGACATCCAGGAAGGTGGAAAACCTATGAACTTGTCTCCAGAAACTATTGGTGGCCAGGAATGTCAGTCTTTGTAAAGCACTATGTGGCAGGCTGTGACATTTGTCAGCGAATGAAAAAATCGCCCACAACAGCCTTTTGGACCTCTACTACCCAATAAGGTACCTAATGGACCTTGGGAAGTTATCTCTGTCGATCTTATTACTCAGTTACCAAAGTCATTTGGATATGATGCAATCTATGTTGTGGTTGATCGCCTTACAAAGCGTGCTCACTTCTTTCCAATCACAAACAAGTTTTCAGCCAGAGACCTAGCACAATTGCTATATGATCGGATCTATCCATTACATGGATTACCCTTGCAAATTATTTCTGATCGTGGCACCCAATTTGTGGCTGAACTCTTTCAAGAGTGGTGTAAACTACTTGGTATTGAGTCAAGCATGTCTACAGCATATCACCCACAAACAGATGGCCAAACTGAACGTGTAAACCAAATACTGGAACAATACCTTCGATGTTATGTGGACTACAATCTTGATGACTGGGCACATCTGCTAGGAATGGCAGAATTTGCTTATAGTAATCAAGCACATGAAGGCACCAAGGAAACTCCATTTTTCCTTGAGTATGGTCGACACCCAAGAGCAGGTCCTGTGCTCACAAAGGAACCAAAACATATAGATCTCAATGATCTTATGCAGAGACGACAACATGCTCAAGAGCAGGCAAAAGCTGCTCTAGCCTTAGCTGCTGAACGAATGAAATGGTACTATGATAAGGGTGTTCAAAACATTCCTTTCAAAGTTGGTGACAAAGTACTTTTGAACTTGAAGGATTACCAAACAACTGAAAGAGCACTACATCCAAGATATGAAGGGCCTTTCACAATTACAGACAAACTGTCTGAAGTTACTTTCAAGTTGGACTTGCCATCACAATATCGTGCCTATCATCCTGTATTTCATGCCAGCAAGCTTGCCACCTACAATGAACCAACAATTGTTGGGCAGAAGAAGTCTACACCCAAACCTGTCCTTGTCAAAGGGCAAGAGGAATATGTGGTGGAAGAAATTCTGCAACATCGTGTTAGGGGCAGACAAACCCAATATCTGGTCAAATGGGAAGGTTATGGACATGAACACAACACCTGGGAACCTGCAAAGAACTTGAAAAATGCTCAAGAAAAACTTCGTGAGTACAAGAGCTTAGGGCACCCAGCTGTGCGAGTGATTCAAGTTGAAGAGCTAGAATTCTTCTCACACCTCAGGTAACCCCCTAGACAGACCTACTTAGGTTACCTTAATACCTGCAACTTTTATACCTAAGAGGTAGTAAATACCTGGGAGACTACCTGTACCCAGTCTTCCATGGTATTAAGCTGGTAGCTGTCTGGGAGATGCTGTTATGCATCTGATGGGGACTCCCAAATGTCAATGGGATCTGCCAGGGACCTGCCATATTTGTCACACTGTCACAGGGTATCAGGAGTCCATCTTTGCATTTTTAGCACTATTAATGTTGTGTAAATGCTGTATGTCCATTGCAAGTACTGCATACTACTTGGCAGGAATCTGTATTGATTTTACTCTTTGTTTAGACCTTACTAATTATTCCTTGAAAAGAAAATGCAGTTTTGGGTTTTTGAATATGACCACAAAACCATGACTCTCTTCATTTGCATAGGGAGATACTTGGGGGGGCAATGATATGGTAATAGGGCAAGGAAAAGATGATAGATACTTAAAACCTCAGAGGTTGGAAGAACCACTTGTCCTTACCTATGGCATAGTGTATCTCTCCTTCAGCTGCTTCTTAATGTTCTTTTTAGCATCCTCATGTTGAGTAGGCTGTTGAAAGTGTCATTTGCAACAGCACCTAGGGCACCTCTCAACTATAGCATGGGACCTTGATAAAAGGCTTGACCTTGCTCTCCACTGCCAAATTTTTCTGACCCATATGCCTGGTGACCTTTCTATGGTACCTCTTTATACCAGTGACTATAGCATGGGACCCTGATAAAAGGCTTGACTGTGCTCCTCATTGCCAACTTTTTCTGACCCATACACCTGGTGGCCTTTCTAGGGTACCTCTTGATACCAGTGAGTATAGCATGGGGGTATGGGCATGCTTTTGAGCCTTTGTTAACCTGTTTGATAATGACGACTTTTTTGCCAGCTTGATGGCCTTGAAGGACAATGGTGACCCTGCCTGGTCTGTAAACTTTAATCATCTTACTGAACTTGTTGGGATTACTTGCCTATGGATACTGGGAACTGTCTTGGATGCTGGTAGCTACCTGGTCCTGGTAGCTGCCAGGGACCTCCCTGAGATTCTGGTAGCTGCCAGGGACCTCCCTGAGATTCTGGTAGCTGCCAGGGACCTCCCTGAGATTCTGGTAGCTGCCAGGGACCTCCCTGAGATTCTGGTAGCTGCCAGGAAACTCCCTAAAATTCTGGTAGCTGCAAGTAAACTTCCTGAAAACCTGGTAGCTACCAGGGAACTCCCTAAAATCTTGATAGTTACCAGGGAGTTCCCCAAAAAATCTGGTAGCTGCCAGGGAACTGCCAGGGACCTCCCTCAATTTTGTGGGAGCTACCAGGGACTTTTACACTGATTATGGTAGGCTACCAGATATATCCTGGGATCTTCCTGGATCTTTGCGGGAGCTCCCAAAACCTTCCTGTATTTCTGGGAGGTACCAGAATTTTTCCTACAATTTCTAATATGACAGTAAGCCTCAAGACAAGCATACAGATTGCTGGCTCTTAGATGATATCACTTGATTGGCACCTCAAGTGATGAAGGGCTTTTGTTTTGCTAATTCCTCATGTTTTGGTCTCCTCACTAAGTCCTTACTTTCAGTTTTCTTACCAAGTACCTCACATTTCGTTTTTCTCACTAAGTCCTCTCCCAAATACTTTAAGATAGGTAGAATAGCCTTAAGCATGATTTTTGAAGATAAAATACAAATAATACTCAAGTACCACTATTTTCACTTTCTCGATAGCTATCTGCAACATCTCGAGTATCTAATTGCTCTGTTAGTCCCACTTCAACCTCTTCAAGGTATGCACCACCGAAATCATCATCATCATCATCCCCAACTGCATCAAGAAGAAGGTTCCTACGCATTGCAGCTAGTTCATCTGCAGATGGTCCCCAAAATGAAGAATGATCACCAGAGAGTTCTACCAAGGACTGTTCCCAGGTGACGCAAAGCCTTAAAAGATAATCTTTCTTAAGTTTGAGCTGATGTTTGAGACCCGCATTATCTGAAATACATCTGTTACCAAGTGATAACTGTTTTAAAATTAAATTTACCTGCTGCCTCCAATGCACGTATCACAATTCTCCACTCTTCCGTGAACCATTCCTGCAATGACTGCCGCTGTATCTGCAGACGAGCACCTTCTTCTTTACAGCGATCAAGTTCCAACATAGCTCGTATACCTTTTCGCACCTTCTCATCTACCATCCACGGCGGTGGAACATCATTCTCACCATCCGTCAGTCCAATATCCTGCCAAAGGTCCTCATCCGTGTCCAAGTTGAATAGACTGGACTTGTCGATTTTCCTCGGACTGACTGAGTGGGCAGGTGCCTTGCCTCGGTGAATCAAATCATCAATCTCATCACAGAGATTATTGTATTTGGTTGCTAGGCCCAATATACTTGGATCACGGCGTTGGACGGAATCCCGCGTGTGGTTATGAAGTTTCTGTTCTTAAAAAGAGTTAGAGAAAGGAATGTTTGAGATAGAACACAACCTACCACTACGTTGCTTGCGGAAGCAACGCTCAAGCCGAGTCAATGCGAATTTCCTAGCTTCAAGCTTTTGACGAAGGCGCATCTTCACTGCAAGAGCATTCAGACGCTTCGTGATATATGGGTCGTTCATCAATTTTCGCAGCTGGTCCTTATCCGAGGTCCCTAAAGAGCGCTCTTTCTGTGCCAGCTTCGACCGTATCTCATCACGAGTTTTGCGCGTTTTGGCAAGGTCGTCATAGGCAGTCACCGTTTGATATCGCTCAGCTACCCTAGAAATGATCATGTTTTCCAGGTCGGCAATTTTCTTTTCAAGAACATCGAGCGCCTCATTCAGCCGCAACACCTCCTGAACCGCGGCTTTAGCAGCGTTACGTCTTTGCCCTAAAGCAAACAATCAGTCGATAAAAAGCCAAACCATGGAATTAGGAGCATACTTGGTAGGGGCTGAGTCTGCGCCACAACCTGGTTATCCCATTGAACTCGCAGAAAGGCCAAATCTTGTTGACATTCTGCCAATTCTTGTTCAGCTGCCAAGCGTCGTGAAGCACATTGGCGTGTTTTTCGTTGTAACCACTTTCCAGCATTCCATAGAGTCTGCTCATTATGGTAATGTAATTGAGTATCGTTAGTGTATAGATGTAGGTAAAACTGAAAGAGTTTGTTATAAGCAGAGGACCTTTAAGGAGAAACATGCACACAAACACTTACGCCAACCACTCGAGTGTAGGCAACTAAATGTCGCAGACAACTCCAACAACGTTCACAACCTTCACCATCACAAAGTCCAAACCAACGCCGCTTGCGAGGATGATATATCAACTGGCACGGCCAATTGTGTCCATAGGCGTGAAAGACAGAAACTCCCCAAATGATGCGCCTCAGATACTCCTTCAGGAAACCCCACTTCCGACAACTCCGTTCCGTTTGACAACCAATGTCGTACAGGATACCAACGTTCCAATCACCAGGGATGTGTTTAAAGAGCTCCGCGATGAGTGCGAGCATGTAGTACTGTCTCTCTCCGGGAGAGTCTATTGCGACCATGAACAGAGCGACATCATGTTGGCAGAACATCCCCGCATCCGCTGTTTTGTCGAACTTATCGCCGGAGGAGCTGGTAATGGTCTCTTGGGCTGCAGTGAAGCTACCTAGACAGCCATCTAATGCGGACTTAGGCACTCGCATGCCGTGCTCGTAATGGTCATCTTGAACTGGATCAACTTCGTTTGGTTTGGATCGTTTTATTTGCTTGGGCGGTCGTGCATCGTTGACTATAGTCTCCCACTTCCTCACCTCGACTTCAGGAAGGTACATGGTATCAGGGTGAAGGCGTGGGGGATCTCGGTAGCTCTGCTTGTTGTGTTTATGGGTGAAGCATGCGTCTAGTGTAACGAGGACATGAGGACCAGCCTGTTCCTGATCCAAGGCATTGGGAGGTGAAGTACCTCCAAAGCACATTGCGCAGCGTGACCTAAGATATGCACTGATGCGTGTAGACGGGGAAGGAACAGGAGGAGGGCCGTAAATGAGAGGTGGTTCGGATTGTTGCTGGTCTGAGGTATGTATACGGCTAGAAGGCTCAGAGCGTTTACGCTTCTGGTGGGCGGAGGGAATAGAGGCGGAGGGAATAGAATCAACTGGAGAAGGTTCCAAAGGACTGACAATGGGCAACTGTAATAAACTTGACCGGGTTTGCTCTAACTGTGACTTGACATGAGCCCGAGTAGCGTCCTGGAGACTGTTGAACCACAACAAGCAGTTCCCAAATCGCCGGCGGAGTGGATCCTGACCTTGAAGCCAGTAGCCTTGTTGTTGTAGGTAGTCTTGAAGTGCACTGCACCATGCTGTAACGTTGGGGGAAATGCGAAGGAAAAGACGCGCTAGAAAGTCTAGCATACATATGTCGACGGCTAGCGACGGAGCGAATGGTGCACAAGGGAAAAGACCACTTTTAACAAGCTGAGGGGATATAGGACTGCATGCACTGCAGAACCAGACATTAATCTTTTCGATACCTGAACATACTCTTCAGGCCGTTGAACATGGCATTAAGAACGGGGTCAACGCACCTGTGAATCGAATTATCGCAATAGACAGATAACGTCCAAAAGCGCACGAGCAACGACTTGATAATTGCAAGCCCGCAGTCAAGCGCAGATTATCCGTCCTTTCCAACAGCTCCATATAAGGCTCAACAAGCGAAGGGATCACCTCTTTCAACCATCTCTTCCACTGACGATCCCTCTTAGCCCTGTGAGTCGATTTTGAAGGGGAGAACAAGACCTCTTCGTTGTGAAGCTCCAGAGGCACGCTTTCGTGATCTCGGTCGGTGTGTTGCGTATTCGGTACAGCAGTCACAACCTCTTCTTTGTCAAACTCGGCGGGGCTATCACCATTTAAACCCACTTGACCACGAATGCGGGGGAGTTGAGCGTTTTGAGTCAGATATCTTCCTCCCGAAAGGAAAACAAGGGGTCGAGGTGGGTTTCGGGAAGGATTATGCGCGGGGTCGAAGACTGTTGGTCTGTATGCTGCAGCAGATATATTGGGCGGTTTAGATTTCGCGGTGCGATGCCTGGTAGTCATAACGTTGGGGATGCGATCCACAAATGCAGGCGAAGTATACAGCGAATAAACAAAGAAACGTGACTTGAACTGCTCTGTATCCCGCTTTCTAGTTCTTCCAACATGAGGTCCTTTCGCAAAGTCTAATCTACATCTACTCAGCCTCCGAATACTATAGCCAATTTCATCCCGACGAATGAAGAACCCCGAGCCAAATTCCTTATTCGCGGGATGATAGATCCTGTTGTCCTTGGAAGTACCAATGTCGTGGGTTCTCGGAAAGCAAGGCAGTCGTTCTTGCCCCATTCTTGTAGACTAGAGTCGAGTGTAGTAGTTACGTCCGTAGCAAAGTGAAGGTGTTCCGTATGTCCTAGTTACTGTTTGTACGCCAATGAGATAATGATATTAGCATCGTTGTCACGTTTACTTTGTTGATCTAAACCACGACTCACCGACACGACACAACACACCATGTCTTTTTCCTCCGCAGACGATTACCTCGCCAAAATGACCGTCAAGGACATCTTGAGTCGCGCTGACCTTCCAACATCCTCCGTGGATGACCTTCACCCTCCGCCAATGCTCCCTGTGCCCTATTTCTGTCATAAGGACACTCGCTGTGTCGCCAAAATCCATATCTTCGCAAGGACTGCCCCGAAGCTCGCAGATGCGGTTTTCGGATTTGTCGACCACGTAGGACCCGCTCACAAAGGACACAAAATGGCCTTCGCTTTGTGCGATGACGAGCATGACGGAAATGTGACGCTGAACTGTTCATGTGGTCTATACAAAGACTTCGGTTCTATGACCTACTTCGAGGACATGGACTTCCTGCTTGGTGTTTCAGCCTGGGATAGAGAAGAGGTGGTCCTGAAGGCACACTTGAGACGTGAGTAACAATCGTATATACTTCATTGCATACACTGACCTTGGCCGTTGATCAGGTTTGGAACAAAGCACCAAACTCAGTGAGGAGTTCCACAAGGCCATTCAAGAACTCGCGGAACTTGAAAAACGTATGTGTCAGTACCCTAGTTGGTAGTCCTCGCTCCTAATGTACGTACCTTTATATTTTGACAGAGAGCAATACCAACAGGTAGAATCGTTCTCTGCGCTACTTTAACGTCATCGCGGACGAGAAATACCACTGCCTTTCTTGCAGTGAATGACAGAGTAATGCCGACAAGTACAATCGTTCTCTGTGCTAGTTTAACGTCATTGCGGACGAGAAGTATCTTTGTCTCCCTTGTATCAAACAATATATGATCATGCTTTTAGATTGCGCGAATTAAGGGTAATAGATGCTACGTTCTACGATAACAAAAGTATATACACGGTGCACCTGTCTGTATCAATCTGAGAACTGCAAAGCAAAGCAAAGAAAGCAACTACATAATACACGAGTTTCTTTACAATATACTAATGAATACAAATCATATGCAGGTAGAAATACACTAACGCTGTCTCTTTCGGCTGGCTATCGTCCTGAGTGACTTAATCAACTCCGCCCACTTCTCTTTGTTCGGATCGTTAGGCACCACTGCACAGTCTTCACTCCGTACCACAATATGTTCGTCTTTGCGGTCTTCCTCAGGTTCTCCCCATGGCTCGAAGACAGTAGCTGTAATCAGCCGCTCAGGTTCTCCTTTTTGCGCTTGGAAGTAGATTTGCCGAACGTGTTTTCCTGTATACTCCCCTCGCACCACAAGTAGCGGTTTCGTGTTGTACTGGGCCTTGATGGGGTGAGCAGGGTCCGCTGGGAGCAGAATTTCTTGGGGTAGCGCTCTCCAATGTTCACGTCCATTCAGTGTACAGGACACAAAGCCAAGAGTGGAGTTGGGTGTGGCAATGACCTCTTTCTCACTCTTGGCCAATGGGTCTAATGGTTTATAGAAAGCAAGGAACGCTTTCCCGTCGAGACGAGTGTCAACAGACCAATGAAACGGGTCAGCACCCGAAATCGTAGGGCCTATGGGGGTATTTGTGTGAGAGGAGGGAGGTATAGGCCTGAAGCCAGGTGGAGGGGGTCTGTGAGGTGCTGGCACCGATACTGCACGAACGAGACGGTGTGGGCGCCAATAACGTTGGTCACGATGACTCAACGGATAGCGAGTATGAAGAGGCAGACCAGTACTAATGGAATTGTATCAGAATCGTTCAAGACGGATTGAAAATTAACCAGTCAACTTACCCAGGATCCCGAATCCAGCTGTAATCAACCCAATGACGCGGATTAGCCCCGTGTTCAGCGGAAATATAGTCGTACTCGACGAGAACACGCATCCCAGATTTATATCGGTGAAACAATTCCACACTTCTAACATATCCTTGGTTCTTGATAGCGCCCTTGATCACCATGATAAATTTGTTGAGCCAAGGTTCAGGTGGTCGCTGTTGACGGAACAGATATTCCTGAGCATCCAGAACACGACCGCCCTCAAATGCTGGTCGAATCACGGTAGGAGCGTAAGCGATACTCCAAGACGCCTGCCGGAATCCTTGTTGATGGGGAAGTAGAGGAAAAGATTCATAGAGTGGTTTCCGTGTGCTATTCAGTAGGTTAGCTGAAGAAGATATACTAAATATCGGGAGACTGACCACGTCTCGACGACATCATCATGGCGAAAGCGTACTACATGCTCCCGACCCCAAAGTCTAACATCAATTGTTGTATAACCGTTAATGGGCGGAGGAGACACATCAGCCACGATTCCAGTGTGACCTCGGTATTGACCCCGGATGACCGTGATGTGTTGGTTGAGCCAGGGGATAGTGACGTCGTTCCTGGCCTGAACGATGCGGCAAGAATTGATGTCGACAGTGAAAGGCTACCATGTATTAGAAAGAAAGACTTGAATCTTGCAATTGGAACACGTACTTCTTTCGATCCCGACGACATCTCAACCACTGCAATCTGTTGGTCCCAATTGCCGACGACAAACCCAAATCGCCCTTTGGAATCTCCTGCGACAGCTTCTACATGGTCTCCTATAGAGATTTTCTTCCTCAAGTTAAGCTGGCTGACCCATATATCCGTATCTTCGATATCTCTCTTCTTCAAGTTCTTGATACCGTAAGCCTCAAGGGTA